>JAJQKJ010002419.1:0-130147 GCA_029574335.1 Rana kukunoris | reverse complement strand
GACTTTTTACGACTTCTACGACTTACACTCGATTTTCGACTTTTTCCGACTTTTTAACGACTTCTACGAACTTCTTCGACTTTTTAACGACTTTTTACGACTTCTAACGACTTTTACGTCTTTTTCGACTTTTAACGACTTTTACGACTTCTACGAACTTTTAACACGACTACGACGACTTTTAAGACTTTTACGACTTTTGACGACTTCTATGACTTTTACGTCTTTTTTCGACTTTTACGACTTCTACGACTTCTACGACTTCTACGACTTCTTACGACTTTTACGACTTTTACGACTTCTACGACTTCTTCGACTTTTAACGACTTTACGACTTTTACGACGACGACTTCTAACGACTTCTATGACTTCTTTTTCGACTTTTACGACTTTTACGACTTCTACGACTTTTACTTCACGACTTTTACGACTTCTAACTTCCTTAATCTAGAAACCCCTTTTACGACTTCACTTGACATAGACTCCACAACAGTTACCCTCCAGGACATTCAGACTTTATAAACACCCAACCCATCCCTCCCTGGCACTCGCCCTGCGCTGCACAAGTCGCACCACCTCTTGGTGAATGTCTGGGCAGGTTCTATCACTGGGGGCAGGAAGCTGGGACAACTGACAGCATATGTATACCACTCTTTCACCGCTCCTTCCCATTTAAAATAATGGGAAACCACGGTAATAATACCGCCCGCATGCGATGCTCCTCTGCAAGTATTAACCCTTTATCGGCCGCTAGAATGGGTTAATACCGCACCGCTATCGGCCGAATCCCACGGCAATTCCGACGGTATGTATTTTTAGCGGCGCTATCCCGCCAGCGCTCCTCCCGCTCCAGTGTGAAAGGGGCCTAATTGTTTGCCTGTGCTAAAGAAAATAACCAAATCTATGGCATGCTAATATGTAAATGTACTAGTAGTTTTATGCAGAGTTTAGTTCATTTTTAAGATTCAATATTTGGAGTTTTTCAGCTTTCAGTTAAACAAAAAATACTAAGTGCTGGATAGTGACAACATTGGGGGCCCAGAGATAGATCAAACCAGTGGCAATAACCATGGCAGAGTGTTCTTTCTACCTTCCCGTAGTATTTGAAAAACCACTCTGAGAGTTTAATACTTGTGTGGTCCGTGCCGCAACTGTGTGGCATGTTCACCCGTGGTGATTGTGGTGACCACAAACATGGAACTCCCTAGCCACATGCAGAGATGCTGAATGGAGAGCACATGATATGTGCGCTGAGTCCCAGCCACACCATATACACATTTTGTTCATGGTTCACTTTAAAGGAAAACCATCATGAGAAAAGCACAGGGGTTGCCACTTCTTGTCCTCCTAAAAATGCTAGTTGCATGGCTATGATGCTGACCTTTGGGCTTTCATATTTTAGGTCACTGACCTAAAATAAGTATGCAGATAAGTACTTCTAACTTCCTCTAATTCTTCTAACATGCAAACTTTAGAGAGGTATTTCTTTTATATTGAGCACATACTTAAAATTTCATAAGGTATCTTTTTAGCCAATATTTATAGCAACTCTTGTTTTATTCTCATTTGTTTTTCTAATTTCTTATACATTATACTCTGAGGGTCTGTTTAGACCTACTGTAAATGATTTGTTGTAGTGAATTAACACACTGACATTGACATGTGCTAAGTTGCACAATAACCCATATGCAGCCATGTGTCTCCCCCCCCATATGCAGCCATGTGTCTCCCCCCCATATGCAGCCATGTGTCTCCCCCCATATGCAGCCATATCTCCCCCCATATGCAGCCATGTGTCTCCCCCATATGCAGCCATGTGTCCCCCCCCATATGCAGCCATGTGTCTCCCCCCCCCATATGCAGCCATGTGTCTCCCCGCCATATACAGCCATGTGTGTCCCCCCATATGCAGCCATGTGTCTTCCCCCCCCCCCCATATGCAGACATGTGTGTCTCCCCCCCATATGCAGCCATGTGTCTCCCCCCCCATATGCAGCCATGTGTCTCCCCCCCCCCCATATGCAGCCATGTGTCCCCCCCCCATATGCAGCCATGTGTCTCCCCCCCCATATGCAGCCATGTGTCTCCCCCCCATATGCAGCCATGTGTCTCCCCCCCATATGCAGCCATGTGTCAACCCCCCATATGCAGCCATGTGTCTCCCCCCCCATATGCAGCCATGTGTCTCCCCCCCCCCCCATATGCAGCCATGTGTCTCCCCCCCATATGCAGCCATGTGTCTCCCCCCATATGCAGCCATGTGTCTCCCCCCATATGCAGCCATGTGTCTCCCCCCATATGCAGCCATTCGTCTCCCCCCATATGCAGCCATGTGTCGGTCTCCCCCACCGTCTAGTTGTTCGGCGCTAAGGGAACATAACAGCTTTCATTTGAATAGCTGTGTGTTCCTCGTCGCGCGTCGTCATGGCCCCTCCCCCTTGTCCTGGCACTTTGATAGACAGATCACCCGTCCAATTCTGGGACGGGTGATCTGTCTATCAAAGTGCCTGGACAAGGGGGAGGGGCCTTGGCGACGCGCGGCGGGGAACACACAGCTGTTCAAATGAAAGCTGTTATGTTTACTTTATAATCAAACAGTTGTATTAAAGCAAACCCCCCATGCAAAAACACAATACAAGCGCTTTTGAAAGAAAAAAAAAAAAAAACTAATAGGTGATTCAATGAGCCAAAAATCCAAACTAGCCACTCTAAATGACTGCAGCTGCTACCATTATAACTTGGTTCACGGACCAGTTTAACACATCAATAGCTGGGTAAAAAATGAATAAAACCTGAATATGTCAGAATTATATCACAATCAACCAGGCAGCGCTGGACATATGCAACATTTAAACTTTAAACAAATAAATATACAAATATTGAATATTGTCCTTGGAATAGAAAAGTTCTTAAATGAAGAATGGCAGTCTTTAATGCAAATATTGGACTGAACAATCCTTATTCAAACAAAGTCCACTATAGCCCAAGATGATAGGTTTGGAAAGACACCGCTTCACGTCTGTGCTCATAGAAGAAAGAGGGGGGTGTGTGAGAAAAGAGAACCCCCTCTTGAGTAGCCTCTTACCGCAAAGAAAATTTATATCGGCGTGTCACAGGTGCAATCTCAGCCTCAATCACTGCTCAGCGTCTCTGAATGGCTCAGGGTTCATACATGAAAAAGATGGTAGGAAACAGACACATAGCGTGATCCTGCTTAAAAATCTTTAATCGCCCAATAAAAACGTCATCCAATACACTCACATGTATAAAACATTAAATTGGCATATCTCACTGATTTACCCAAATCGGGTCAGGTTAACCACATCACCAAACGCTCGTTGCTGGTCAAGCTGCGAGGAGGGGAGTGATCTCTAATGCCGACTGACAATCAGACTGCTTCACTTGGTTCAGCCCTGACTAGTTTCATCCCAAGGGATATCATCTTTACTTAGCGCAGAAAAACTAGACGCGGCAGCGGCAGCAGCTCTCCTCCACTGGTATGTTATAGATAGTGTTGCTCACGAATATTCGCATTGCGAATATTCGTAACGAATATTGCATATTCGAGTATTCGCGAATTAATCGAATATCGCGGTGAATAAAAATTTGCTTTAGTTTAGTCATATAAGTTTGTGTAAGTAGAGTTAGTGTTTAGTGCCTATTAGTTTAGTAATCCAGGAAATGATCTCCGTTTTTCACGTGTTGACGAGAATTTCGCAATCAATTTCGCATTAGCGAAATTTCGCATTAGCGAAATTTTGCAAACATTTTTTTTTGATAAAATATCACGAATATTCGATATTAACGAATATTTCACAAATATTCTTCTATATATTCGTGAAATATCGCAAAATCAAATATGGCGTATTCCGCTCAACACTAGTTATAGATACCCGAGGACTGCTCTGCTCTCCGCCTTCCGATCCCGCCTCCTCTCCGCCTTCCGATCCCGCCTCCTTTTCGCCTTCCGATCCCGCCTCCTCAGTCTGTAAAGAAAAGTATACCGCTCTGAAAAACTATTAATCCCCGTTGCTTCTGTCCCAACGAACCAAGAGGGTGCTGGCTGTGCACAATTTGCATGGGATGAAAAAAAAATCCTGGACCGCCGCGCTCCTCAAAAAACAATGTTTTTATTCAAAACATAAAAAGAAAAAAAAAATTCAATTGGAAAAAACAGCCAAAGTTCATGCAGTCAAAAAAAGGAGTGGACAAGGGAAAAAGGCTGACATGTTTCACACCGTGTGATGCTTACTCGTAGCCATTTTTTTGTTGTTTTTTATGTTTTGAATAAAGACATTGGCCCAGATTCACAGAGCTATTACGCCTGCGCAACAGGAGATGCGCGTGCGTAAGTCTAAATGTGCGCGTGCGTTTCGATGCACGGCATCCCCGAAACGAGATACGCAAAAAATCTACTTTTTTTGTCCAGCGTAATTTCGTTAGACAGGCGCATCCGTCCGCGCAAAACTGCGCTAGACAGACCATTGATTTGCTAGTCAAATATGCTAATGAGGGACTTACGGGGATCCACAAAAGAACGTTGGGGCAGCGCAGGGTACGCAGTGTGCGCAACAGCAAAATGTCCTGTCTAAAATTAGACCATATAAAAGCTGGTCTAAAAAGAGAAAAAACGTCTACATGTTAGATAAAGCAACACTGTTAGTGAGGAGCTCAGCAGTCACACGTGTTGCACAACAATCTGCATGCCAACATGCCAGGGGCATCGTCGCGCATAGCTATACTACTACTGACTTTAGATGAGCAAAGAAGGAGGAGGGCACGGAGGATGGCACGGGAGAGGATATACCGCACACGCATAGACCTGTTTGGCATGAGTCATTCTGAGGTGTATCGCATCTTCAGATTCAGCCCTCATGCCATCCTGGAATTAACCACAACCCTGCAGGAGGACATCACCAGCCCAACACAACGCTCACATGCAGTGCAGCCACTGGTCAAGGTCATGGCAACACTCCATGTCCTTGCCAGTGGCTCTTTTCAGCGTACAAGTGGAGTGGTGGCTGGGATGTCACAATCCTCCATGAGCAGATGTGTGCACCAGGTTGTCCCAGCAATCCTCAGACGCATGGCCAACCAAATCATCAAACCCACCACTGAGGACCTGCGGCTGAAGGCAATGACAGATTTCTACAGAATTGCCAGATTCCCACGCACCATCGGGGCCATTGATTGCACACATGTGGTACTCCAGCCCCCCCATGAGACAGAGCACATGTACCGCAATCGGAAGCATTGGCATTCCATCAACGTACAGGTGATAGTCGATGCCCAAGGCCTCATATGGCACGTCCGTGCCAAACACCCATGATCCAGCCATGACAGCTACATATAAAATCAAAGCCACATCCGAATGGAATTCGATCAGAACGTGTATGGGGCCACCTGGCTGGTTGGTGAGTGACATGGGTGGCAGGCATGACTGTACCCCCCCATGATGCACACATCACAAGGGGCACATGCATGACTAACATCCTCCTGTCTTTTCCCTTACAGGTGACTCTGCATATGCACTGGGACCCCATCTCATGACTCCTATCCGGAACCCCCAAACCCCAGGAGAGGAAAAATACAATCAAGCACATGCCCAAACACGAGCAGTGGTGGAGCGCACCTTTGGCCTCCTGAAGTTACGTTTCCGATGCCTGGATAAGTCTGGGGGTACCCTCTTGTATTCCCCAAACTTCGTGTGCCAGATCATGCTGCGCAACTTCGCAGTAAGAAAGGGCCTGCAGATTGACCTACGTGATGACCTGACCCCTGAACCAGACAATCCCCCCCTAACCGAGGGTCCCCCGTCTTCTGAGGGAAGAGCAGCCAGGAGACAGCACACATTGGGCATCCTTGCACGTTAAACACACACATTAATCATGGCACAATGAGAATGCATGCATGCACACCACTGTGGTCCCTAGCACACACACCCCACATCCTCATCAAATTGGATTGGCACCAGTCCACCATGCAGGACTTGTGAGCAGCAACGCCACGCCAAGGCTCCAATTATGTCACTGTACATTCATACACCATTCACACGGACCTGGGGATCACTTCTCCCTGGTCCTGGGGAACCCTACTCCACCAAAATTGAGGGTGACACCCCTTTTCCGGCAGGAATGTCACCCCCACATTCAAGCAGCATTCACAACCCAAAAAAATGACCAGCAAAATAAAAAAATTTCCAGCAAAATAAAAAATAAAAAGGGAGAAAAAAATGAGTGCCCTTGACGTGAGCCATGCCTGGGGCGCCCCCGGCCACAGCCCCGGCTCCTCAGGGGAGACTCATGGGGAGGGGGAAAATCGGGGAAGGAGGAGCAGCCCCTGATCTCTGCCCACCTGGCAGCCTGCCCTCCAAGGCCACGGCTATTCTGTCCAGGGCACCACCTAGTGTTGCCGTGTTGGCCTGGATAGCCTGGGTGAGGGCCCTCACATCCTGCACAACGCCTGCTGATGTAGTCTGCAGGTCGTTAAGGCAGTTTGTGAAAGCCCGGGAGTGGGAGTCCAGGTTCCCCAGCGTATCCTTGATGGAGGACAGGCTCTCCTCCATCCGCACCAATGTCTGGCTGACCTGTCCCAGATGGCGGGTCTGGAGGAACTGGTCCCTTCTCAGAGTGGCGGGCAGGAGATCGGCCACCCCCCTGGTCTTCTGGGTCGCCTTCCTGCCTCCAGCTGATGCTTGTGGCCAGGGAGAAGGGGAGGCCCTTGGGAGAGGAGCCATGTTGGGGGAGGAGGGGGGGGCTCCCCCTTAGGGAGGGCTGGCTGCTGCCAGCCAGAGGGAAACGGTCCTCCAACAACAATAGGCCAGTGCCTGACATGGACTCCTCCTCAAACTCCTCCTCCTCAACCTCCTCCTCTTCAACCTCCTCCGCGGACTCCGGCCTTGTCGGGGGGGCCTCATTAGGCTGCTGTCCTGGGGATGGTGCGGTCAGGCCAGATGGCCCTGCACCCTCCTGCACATCTGTGGATGACACAAAACATTCACAGGTTGGAGGATCCACACACTTGCCACATATTGCCTTTCACCCCCTCCCCCACACGTGCTACACACCTGATATAAAAAAAAACTTACCTGGCACCACGGGCTCCGGACTTGAGTCAAAGCCGGGCAGGCCCTCCACTTCATGCCGATGAAAGGTCAGGGCCACCGCACGCTCCTCCGCTGTCAGCCTAACACGGCATGGTGGGCCCCCTCCTGTGCCCCTGGCATGGGCAAGCATTTTGGCCAGCTTCTTTTTGACCAGACGCCGGAGGTCATTAATCTTTTTATCAATCCCAGACCGGTTCCGTGTCTCCCCCTCCCCCGCTGAATTGACCTGCTCAGTGATGATGTCCAAAATCTCCCTCCTCCTGGCCGGGGTGGTGTTTGCACTGTCCGGGCCGTGGAGGAAACGCCCATAATCGCTAATGGCCCGGGCAAGAATTTGTTTTTCCCCCAAAGTAAAATTTAGTTTTCGCTTTCTCTCTGTCATACTGAAAAAAAACACTCCCAGTCAACAAAAATCAGTCACAAAAACAAGCACAACCAATCAAGCAAGAACACACACAAAGAGAAAACTAACACCCAAAAAATCACACAAGCACTCAGCAAAAAACAGTCACAAAAACAAACAGCAACAATTAAGCAAGAAAACAAACTAGCAGAAATATATCAAACAAACAGTCTCTCAAACACTTATCAAAAAACACTTTCAAAGATCTACTAACAAACACTTGATCACACAGTACACTAATCTGACAAATACAAAACACAACGCAACTAACAACGGGACAAAAGCACTTGGTTAAATGGGAAGGGACAAAGGGATGTACTTTTGCAATGGAAGTGCGTTTGTGTCTGTCTATTTATGCTGTCTGCGTAGTCCTTAGTCCATTTCTAATTTCACTGATTGCGCCGTTCCCGAGTTGTGAGCATGCGCACAGCGGAGCTGACCATGGTCTCCTTCAAGCGCGCATGCACGAGCCGGCCGGCCCTTCATTTGCATGGGGTCACGGCTCATTTTAATGTAACACGCCCACGTCCTTCCCAATTTGTATTACTCCGCCTTACGCCTCTGAAATAACGTTACGTATGCGCAGTTTTCTGCGCAAAAGCTACGAGAATAGGGTGATTACGTGGCTACATTGCGCAAGTCTAACGTAAAGGCGGTGCGCTACGCCGGTCCAATAATGCGCAGATGTACCTGAATCTGGCCCATTGTTTTTTGAGGAGTGCGGCGGTCCAGGATTTTTCTTTCATCCTCAGTCTCATCTCGGTCTCCTCTCCGACCGCTCCCCGCCCCCTCTCTGCCCCCACTCAAGAGGAAAAAAATTAATAAAGTATCGGGGGAAGCATCGGGAGCATTTGCGCGAGTACAAGTACTCGCGCAAATGCTCAGTATCGGTCCTGATACCGATACTAGTATCGGTATCGGGACAACCCTAACATTTACGGTGTTAAGGCAGCTCATTCATTTAAATGGCCTACTAACACACTACAACTGACCTAAAATAAACTAAAAATTCAACACATTACAACAAAACACATGATTGTTCATTAGCGTGCATCATATTGCATCTGTTTGGGAAAAACTGAAGGTATAGGTACATTGAGGGCCAGTTAACACCACATGAAATCTAGTGCATTTTTTTCTGCATTAAAAACACATGGAAAGTAGGTTATATGGTTTTTAATGGTATAGTTCACAGGTGCTTGCAGTTCCAGAAAAAAATTGCATTTTCCTGCACTGGACTGCACTCAAATGCTGTAAAACGCATCAAAAACACACTGGAACGCACATGTCCTTATTTAAGGTTAAGAAAAAAGGAGGGGGAAAATGCAATGGACTACATCAAAAATGCACCAGAACGCAACAAAAACGCGCATGCACAAAAAGCATCGGGAACGCATTCGGACTGCGTTTCTATAGTGTGAACTGGTCCTGATAGTATATTGGTTTACTGCATTGAGATGTCATCTAAAATGAAAGGTGCCACAGTACATGGTACCATAGTATATGCAGTAACAAGCTGAATGTGTTCTTGCAGTTTGAAAAGCAGTTCACAGTCATTCTCGCAGCCAAGTTTGTTCTACCTGGAAAGGAGATACCCTTTCCCAGGAATCTTTTATTTCTTCCTTTTCATGGCAAACTTTTTTTTAAAGTGTCATCTTTGTGGTATAAGCATGCCCTCTAGCGTTCACATTTGATTTTGCATGTTGAGCTGATTGGTATGGAGTATTATTAGCCATGTAATAACTATATAATTATAGTTAGCAATGAGCAAACTCTACAACAGTTTCTGTCTATAGAATCAAAAGATTTTGTTTTTATTGTAAATCGGGGAACAATGTTCCCTCATCAATTTCCACACACATCCAGAAAATCTGCAGATGAAAATATAATAAAAAGCTATGCTTTGCCAAGTGCATTAAAGTAAATTAGAAATTTTGGGTCAAAAAAAGATGATTTATTTTTTAAAGGTTCCAAGTGTCCTAAAGTTTAGCCTAAATGACCAGAATCAGAGGACCATGTGTTTTTAAAAATAAAAAAAGTGAATTCTAGAAAACAAGTGATAGTCGGCAGCAACAGCACAGAAATGTAAACGAGCGGAGAGGACCCCAAATAGATAAATAGTGAAAATAGTGATGAGAAGGCAAAAACAAATTCGAAAAAAAAAGTGCAATCTCTTCTCTACTGACGCAAGATAATAAGATAATAAGCGGGGGAGCCTGAGGACCATCGGGCCCCTGACAGGTGTAATGCAAAAAAAATGGGAGGGGGGCCAGCCGGGCCCTGGGGACGTCCTCTCTTTCTCACAAATAGAGCTTTCTTTTGGTGGTATTTGATCACCTCTGCAGTTTTTTGTGCTATAAACAGAAAAGAGTGACAATTTTGAGAAAAAAAACAAACAATATTTTTAACTTTTTTGCTATACTTTTTTTTGCATTTTTTTTAAACAAATTTCTTCATCAATTTAGGCCAATATGTATTCTACATATTTTTGTAAAAAATATTTTTGTAAAAAAAATCGCAATAAGCCTATATTGATTGGTTTGGCAAAAGTTATAGCAAAAGTCATAGCGTTTACAAATTAAAGGGGTTGTAAAGGTAAATGTTTTTTTCACCTTAAGGCATCCTATGCCTTAAGGTGAAAGGTGATAAAGTGCAAATGTGTTCACATGACAGGTACACTTGAAAGAGAATAAATGAATGGTTAAAATAGCACTTAAAATAGCACGTAACTTCATCAAGGAAACAAGATAAAGTTACGTGACTGTAACAAACACGTGTGGGAACGCAGGGCACCGGAAGAGATATTGGATGAGCAGGGGCGGACTGACAGCTCATGGGGCCCCCAGGCAAAATAAGATCATGGGGCCCCCTGTGTCCCCGCCCACGTTCAAGCTATATCCACACAAAGCCCCACCTACATATTACACTGCCCACATTGCAAAGAATTTCTCTACACAATGTTCAAAATAAATGTTTATTATAGGAATTAAATTCTTGCCACTGATCACCAATGTAAGGAACATACTTCTCACTGATCACCAATGTAAGGGACATTCTTCTCACTGATCACCAATGTAAGGGACATTCTTCTCACTGATCACCAATGTAAGGAACATTCTTCTCACTGATCACCAATGTAAGGGACATTCTTCTCACTGATCACCAATGTAAGGGACATTCTTCTCACTGATCACCAATGTAAGGGACATTCTTCTCACTGATCACCAATGTAAGGAACATTCTTCTCACTGATCACCAATGTAAGGGACATTCTTCTCACTGATCACCAATGTAAGGGACATTCTTCTCACTGATCACCAATGTAAGGGACATTCTTCTCACTGATCACCAATGTAAGGGACATTCTTCCCACTGATCACCAATGTAAGGGACATTCTTCTCACTGATCACCAATGTAAGGGACATTCTTCCCACTGATCACCAATGTAAGGGACATTCTTCTCACTGATCACCAATGTAAGGGACATTCTTCTCACTGATCACCAATGTAAGGGACATTCTTCTCACTGATCACCAATGTAAGGGACATTCTTCTCACTGATCACCAATGTAAGGGACATTCTTCCCACTGATCACCAATGTAAGGGACATTCTTCTCACTGATCACCAATGTAAGGGACATTCTTCTCACTGATCACCAATGTAAGGAACATTCTTCTCACCGATCACCAATGTAAGGGACATTCTTCTCACTGATCACCAATGTAAGGAACATTCTTGTCACTGATCACCAATGTAAGGGACATTCTTGTCACTGATCACCAATGTAAGGGACATTCTTGTCACTGATCACCAATGTAAGGGACATTCTTGTCACTGATCACCAATGTAAGGGACATTCTTCCCACTGATCACCAATGTAAGGGACATTCTTCTCACTGATCACCAATGTAAGGGACATTCTTCTCACTGATCACCAATGTAAGGGACATTCTTCTCACTGATCACCAATGTAAGGGACATTCTTCTCACTGATCACCAATGTAAGGGACATTCTTCTCACTGATCACCAATGTAAGGGACATTCTTCTCAATGATCACCAATGTAAGGGACATTCTTCTCACTGATCACCAATGTAAGGGACATTCTTCCCACTGATCACCAATGTAAGGGACATTCTTCTCACTGATCACCAATGTAAGGGACATTCTTCTCACTGATCACCAATGTAAGGAACATTCTTCCCACTGATCACCAATGTAAGGGACATTCTTCTCACTGATCACCAATGTAAGGAACATTCTTCTCACTGATCACCAATGTAAGGGACATTCTTCTCACTGATCACCAATGTAAGGGACATTCTTCTCACTGATCACCAATGTAAGGGACATTCTTCTCACTGATCACCAATGTAAGGAACATTCTTCCCACTGATCACCAATGTAAGGAACATTCTTCCCACTGATCACCAATGTAAGGGACATTCTTCTCACTGATCACCAATGTAAGGGACATTCTTCTCACTGATCACCAATGTAAGGGACATTCTTCCCACTGATCACCAATGTAAGGTGCATTCTTAGTGTACAGATGACAGTATCAGGCCGCTTTTACACTGGGGTGGTGGCAGCGGTAAAGCACCGCTATATTTAGCTGCGCTTTATCGTAATTTTTGTGGAGGTATTCGGCCGCTACTGGGGCGCTTTTAACCCCCACTAGTGTGAAAAAGGGATAAAGCAACCTGCAAAGTGCCGCTGCATTTTAATGGGCAGAGATGCTGCTTGCAGGACATTTTTTAACGTATCGCATCGCCTCAGTGTGAAAGTATTAGGCTTTCACATTTACACTGCAGGGGAGAAATTTTTCAGGTGCTTTACAGGCGCTATTTTTAGCCCAAAAGCGCATGAAAAAAAAAAAAACAGTGTGAAAGAAGACTTAGGGAAAAGCACTCAGTGTATACATTTCAATGATTTTATGTAATGTGTATATATAGGGAATAACACTTACACCCAGATTAACACTGACAGCAGGAATTAAATCATGCAAGTCCAGCTAAACTCGCACGATTTCATACACGCATGTCAGTGCGGGCGATTTCAGAGACATCTGTGCGGGTTGCTGCACAGATGTCTATGGAAATTGCACCCTAAAGTCAGCAAAAGTTGTAAAGAAACGACTTTTGGGAATCGGTGGTGCGCCACAAATGGGGCATCGCACTGATTCAGGTAGTGCCATTACCATGCAATTTGACACGTCAAATCGCATGGCAAATTGCTCCAATGTGAACTAGTGCTATTCCCTATATATAACACTGATATCTATACACTGAGTGCACTGAGTGGCATTCAGTGTACCAGATATCAGTGTGCATTAGTGAATAGCACCTGATCTGGTAAATAGGCACACAGTACATGGCAAGAAGGAAGGAACCAGGAAGTAACACTCAGCATGGCTCTTAGAACAACACACCCAGTAACTGCAGTGATTTCATTATCACACTGACCTGCTGCTGGACAAGGCAGATCAGTGTGGATGGATGCTGTTTGGAAATTGCAAGCTGACTCAGTCAGCTCTCCTCTATGTGCAGTGCTCTCTGCCTCGAGGCTCCAGCTCCTTCACACACAGACTGTAACCCACGGCAGACTTATGGCCCCGCCCCCTCAGCTGCAGGACAGGGCAGGGGGAGAGGTGGCTGGAGCGCCTGTTTCTGAATATCCCCGCACGGCTCAGGGCTCTAATGAGCCATCCATCCCAGCCAACAAACACCTCTGAGCTGCTTACACAGCCACAGGCAATGGTTCCATGGCACTGCTTCCTCGGGGGTACAGTTTTTTTTATTGTGTATAATAATCTGCGCTGCTGCGGGCACCTTCAGGGACAGACTGAGCCGGCCGGGCCCCCCCCCCCCACGGGGCCCTCGGGCACTGCCCGACTCACCGAATGGTCAGTCCGCCCCTGTGGATGAGTTTGTGACTCATTTTTGATATGCCTGTCTGATACTTCATATTGCTATCTGATACAGATACACCAGAGTGGATTTTGATGCCAAAGTAAATATACATACCAGCGGAGCCTGAGATGTCAGGAGCCACCAAGAGATTGAAAGACACACTCACACTGTTACCTTACAGCGGTATGGTAAGGGGACACCTATACCCTAAGTTGCACAGAACCAGCAACCACCTATCAGTAGCACTCCATACCAGATATTGACTACTAGCACCAGCACCTTCAACCTTCACACTGAGAAATTAACACATCTGAAAATCAGATACGTGCCCATAGAAGATAATGGGCCTGAATTGGATTTTATAATGTTATGAGAATTGGATGTGGTTTAAGCCGTGTGAACCCAGCCTTACAAAGGCATCCCGCTGTTCTGCCTTTGCCGACCGCAATCGCACGGGACCCGCTAGCACACTCACGAGGCACGCTGGGTGGCAAATTTAAAGGGACGTACAGGTACGCCCATTTGCCTTCCCGTGCCATTGTGTCGACGTATATGTGTGTGTGGCGGTCGGCAATTGGTAAATACATTAACACCCAAAGAAATGTCACTATAGCTGGTTGGGTGCGCTGTCTCTTTTAACCACTTAAGGACCGGACCAATATGCTGCTAAATGGCCAAAGGTGTTTTTACAATTCCGCACTGCGTCGCTTTAACAGACAATTGCACGGTCGTGCGATGTGGCTCCCAAACAAAATTTGCGTCCTTTTCTTCCCACAAATAGAGCTTTCTTTTGATGGTATTTTATTGCCTCTGCGATTTTTATTTTTTGCGATATAAACGGAAAAAGACGGAAAATTTTGAAAAAAAATGATATTTTCTACTTTTTGTTATAAGAAAAATCGAATAAACTAAATTTTAGTCAAACATTCAGGCCAAAATGTATTCAGCCACATCTCTTTAGTAAAAAGAATCACAATATAAAAAAAAAATTAGCTACCTAGCGGCAACAGTGACACTAATACAGCGATCAGAAAACCGATCACTTAGTGAGACTGGCAATAGGGGGTGAAAGGGTTAACTGGGACGGTGAGCAAGGGGTTAAACGTTTATTGGGGGGGTACGGGGCTACCCTGGACCTAACACTAACTGCCTGTCACACTAACTGTCATACTGACACTAAATGCAGTGATCAGTAAATATATGATCACTGCAATCAGTGACACTGTGACAGGGGGCTAGGGGGGGGTGATCTGAAGGGGTTAATGTGCCTATGTGTGTGGTGTCAGTGTGCTGTTGGTGCGACTTACTTGTGATGTCTTCTCTCCTCTCGTCGGATCGAAAATACCGCTGAGAGGAGAGGTGACATCACTTCCTCTGCCTGTGTTTACATTACATAGGCAGAGTAAGTGCAGAGCGGAGGCTCTGCGGATTCGCTAGGAGCGATCGCGAGGGGACGGACAGAAACCAACAGCCGTCCCCTCATCCCGGATCGCTCCCACAGGTAAAACCCCGCATTTAGCGGGGGGAGGCCCGATCGGACCCCCGACCCACAAGAAGGCAGAGACGTACATGTACGCCCATGTGCCTGTACGTGCCATTCTGTGGATGTACATATACATACGGCGGTCGTTAAGTGGTTAAATTGTTACATGGATATGAAAAGCTTGGGTACTTTTAAAAGGTTTTTACTAGGGTTGTCCCAATACCGATACTAGTATCGGTATCGGGACTTTTAAAAGGTTTTTACTAGGGTTGTCCCAATACCGATACTAGTATCGTATCGGGACCGATACGAGTATTTGCATGAGTACTTGTACTCGCGCAAATGCTCCCGATGCCTGGTAGAATACTTTTTTCCCAAGTGCGGGTGAAGAGGGGGTGGAGAGGGGGTGGAGTGCGGGTGGAGAGGGGGCGGAGAGCGGAGCAGAGCAGAGCAGTCCTCGTATGGGGGAGAGGAGAGCTGCTGCCGCTGCCGCCTTAAACAAAGCCAAGTCAATCCCCCCCCTCCTCCCGCCACTGCCGACATCTAGTTACTATGCGCTGGGGGAACACAACAGCTGTCATTTGCATTTGAATAGCTGTGTGTTCCCCTGCCGCGCCGTCATGTATAGCCCCTCCCCCTTGCCCAGAAACTTTGATAGACAGGTCACCCGTCAGACAGGGGGAGGGGGGGCTTGGCTTTGTCTTAGGGGACACAAGGCTGCATTAGGGACATGGCTGCATTAGGGACATGGTTGCATCTAGGGAAATGGCTGCATCAGGGACATGGCTGCATCAGGGACATGGCTGAATCTAGGGACATGGCTGAATCTAAGGACATGGCTGCATCAGGGACATGGCTGCATCAGGGACATGGCTGCATTAGGGACATAGCTGCATCAGGGACATGGTTGCATCAGGGACATGGCTGCATTAGGGACATGGCTGCATCAGGGACATGGCTGCATCTAGGGACATGGCTGCATTAGGGACGTGGCTGCATTAGGGACATGGCTGAAATTAGGGACATGGTTGCATGTAGGGACATGGCTGCAACTAGGGACATGGCTGCATCTAGGGACATGGCTGCATTATGGACATGACTGAATTTAGGGACATGGCTGCATCAGGGACATGGCTGAATTTAGGGACATGGCTGAATTAGGGACATGGCTGAATTTAGGGACAAGGCTGCATTTGGGGACACGTGGCTGCATTTAAAAAAAAGTATTGGTAATCGGTATCGGCGAGTACATGAAAAAAAGTATTGGTACTTGTACTCAGTCCTAAAAAAGTGGTATCGGGACAACCCTAGTTTTTACCTAATGCATTTTCTTTTTTTTTGTAAACTCCAATGGTACAATGGTAACCAATAACATTTTGCTTCTCAGGTTAACAACTCAGGTTATCTACTTTTATCTATATCCTGTACAGTATTGTCCTCAATCTCTTTGTCAAAATAAGGGAGGAATTAGAATTCTTTTTTGCTACAAACGACACAGATGAAATAACTCCCTTTTGTCTGTGGGAAACGCACAAATGTGTAATTAGAGGTGACCTTATCGCAATGGGAACACATAGAAAAAAGAAATTAAACTAACAGATAGAAATAATGTTTAAACGCATTGGGGAGTTAGAAACTGTACATAAAAAATCCCAGGCTCAATTAATAGAACAAGAATTAGACGAAACCCGAGAAAAATGTAATCTTCTGTTAATAGATAAAGCCAAAGCTAAATTAACAATGGGGAGGCGAACATTTTATGAGTATGGCAATAAACCAGGCAGAATACTAGCAAATGCCCTGAAAGAAGCCCAGATACGTAGCCACATTACACAGATTAAGTTAGCCAACGATGAAATGGTTAATACCCCGCAAGAGATTGTGAAGTGTTTTAAGAAATACTATGAGAAATTATATCAGTTGGATGATAAATCTTCCCTGGAGAAGGAAAAGGAGAAACTAGAAACAGCTAGGGAATACATTAACGATACTCAGATGCCAATAATACCAGATGATATGGCAAGAAAATTAGATGAGCCGATTACAACAGGAGAGTTCTTGGAAGCTCTTAAAGTATTAAAACTGGGCAAGACACCCTAACATATTATAGGAAGTTTGCCGACAAACTGGCACAAAGATTTACAGCTGCCTTCAACTCCTTGAGAGAAGGAAAGAAAATTCCAGAGGAAACGCTGGCGGCACATATAATAATTATTCCAAAAGAAGGGAAAGAACCCTCGCAATGTGCCAGCTACCGCCCCATCTCACTGCTGAATGTGGACTTAAAAGTATTTACTAAGATTCTTGCCACAAGGTTAGTAGAACATATTCCAGATCTGATACACCCAGATCAAGTGGGGTTTATACCAGGGAGAGAGGGGAGAGAAAATATACAGCGAGTTGTAAACGCGATACACCTAACAAAAGAAACAAAAGAAGACAATGATATTAGTAGCCAGTGACGCAGGAAAAGCGTTTGACCGAGTGGAGTGGACGTTTCTAAAAGCAACGCTGCAACACATAGGTTTAAAAGAAGGGATGATGAGTTGGTTCATGAACCTATACTCACAACCAAGCGCGAAAGTCAAAATAGAGGGAAAGATATCCGACCCATTTATCATTCAAAATGGGACAAGACAAGGCTGCCCACTATCGCCTATAATCTTTGTTTTGACTATGGAACCCTTTCTACTTAAGATACAAGCAAACTTGAATATCAGGGGGGTAATAACGAAAGGAGAGGAAAAGAAAGTATCGCCATATGCGGATGATTTTTTTTTATAACATCCCCAGTTATCTCTTTACCGTCCTTATTGGCAGAAATAAAAGAGAAGGGAAAGCTGTCCAACCTCAAAGTCAATTACAGGTATAGAATTAAAAGAGGCATTATTGGAGCAAATTACAACACAATTTGAGTTTAGATGGACAGACTCCCATATCTAGGAACAAAGATAACAAGGAATCAAAATAAATGATTTGAATTTAACTATGTAACATTGGCAAGGCGAATAAAACTAGACCTAGAGAGATGGGATTTAGACTTTTTTAGGCTGCTACAACTAGAAGCATTTCTTCGGAAAAAGGAAAACACCTATACAAAAGTTAGAAATCCATCTGAATTCAAGCAGATATGCCTAGAGGGGGACCCACTCACTAGGTAAAAGCAGAAAAATAAAACTAGCCCATTCAGAGCTTGTTAATAGTCCTGCAGCAGCGCTGCAAACCCCTGGTTTGATGTGTAAGCTGTGGAGGATGACCAGATCAGAAGTATCAACAGTAGTGCTTCAATCACCAAAAAAGCAGAATTCACCCGTGGGGGGATATGGGGTCCCCTTCAGGGAAAACACTCACCAGATGGTTACTTTAAAACAGCATTTCAGTGTAACTCCTCACTTGTCACTTTAAAACAGCATACCGCTCTGTCTCCTCGATCACCGTATGTATTTTCACTCTCCAGGTGTATTATCCGCAGGTATATAAGGGAAGGAAAAAAACATATAGCGCAATATTGTTTTGATAACTTTAATGTCACCCAAAAAATACAAGCCCCCTTATAAATATATGCGTACCAAACAGAAATGAATAGTCAGGCAAATATAATTAATGTAGATGTTTTTCTGCAACTCTCACTGTTAGTTGGACCCCTGAGGACCGCTTTGGAATCCTTCCTGCAGCTTACTTCCTGGTTCCTAACTTGTGTGGAGCGCAAACGTCACTTCCGGTCGGGATGCTGGATAGCAGCGCTCTGACGTTTCATCTATTCGGACTTCCTCTAAGAGCATGCTTATCCCATGCATCCCCCGGAGTTATATAGTATCTAGCCGCCCGCCCACCAATGACCAAGCTCCAGTTGGTGATGACGCTCCATCCGTGCGTCATTGGTTGACCCTCCCACTCTGGGTGTCGTATTTAACCGCGCCCCCAGAGGGGAGGGAATGTTTGGGGCATCGTTTGTACTGCGCTCCCATTCAGACTCACTGTTCCGACAATAGAACCGATTTGTGAGGGGAGACTGGGAGAATGCACAGCAGCACAATATCCAGGACTTTGCATGCTATACTACCAGACACATATAATTTGTGGGATTGTCCATAAAAACATAGTATTGGTGTTTGTCACTACCGTGACTCAGCATGAAGGGCACAGTAGATATCATATATAAAAATTACTCACAGTGTCAACCATAGGTAAAATCTCTAAATAAAATATGGTAAAATATTGTGCTCTTAAATAAATATAAAAATATTTAAATATATATATAGAATAAAGAATACTGAAAATATATATATATATATATATATATATATAAAGAATATAAAATCATTATTAAATGCACATAAATAATGAACTGAATGTATTGCTAGACCCAATCAAAAGGATAGACAAATATATATGTAAAAAAGTATAAAATCCATAAAATCTATAAACCCATAGATATATAATATATACATTTAAAAGTGTGTGTATATATCTAAAATGTACATACCTATGTGTACATAGAATATAGAAAAATTACAATATATCCATACATATTCACCCAGCAGAATATTGTCCGATATATTAAATTATCCACGGGGCGTGGCCGGACCTTGAAGGAAGATGGACGCTTGATCTCTGAGCTCCTGCCACCCCGGGACAACTTCAGCTAGAAAGAGAGCACCCAGTCTGCCCCAGCCCTGCTTACAACCATGGGCACGGCGTCGAGAGCTTCATCCGCCTCACGGTCCAGATCTCCCAGGAGGAACTCGGACCTTTCGGCCCAGAATATCCCGGACATGTTCAGGGCCCAGAGAGGCAACATGGCGCGTTCCAAGCCCAGCGCTGCCTCTCCATCAAGAACACCTGGACATAGTGCTCAGTCCATCACAGGCGGCTCCGCAACCGAACCCATCGCCGTCTGGCACCAGAGCGTTCAGCCCCGCGCAGCAACAAGCCCTCACCATCGAGGACTTACGGAGTGTGGCCACGGACATAAAAGACACCTTAGCGGCAGCCATCTCTGAGCTCCGGCTGGAGGTCCGCTCCCTCCATGACAGGGTCACCCACACGGAAAGCGTGATAGGGGACCACAAGCGTATCCTGCACCGAGCGACCGAGAAGGTGGACGACCACACCCTCCAATTGCGGGATGTAAACCGCCATTTGGAGGACCTGGATAATAGGGGTCGCAGGCACAACTTGAGGGTCCGGGGCCTACCCAAATCGGTGGAGGGGGATCACCTTGTACCGGCAGTTGTGGAGCTGTTCAATTCGGCCCTCGGAAGACCACCTCAGGCACGCATCGACATGGAGAGAATCCACCGTGCCCTACGCCCCAAGGGAAGGGAAACGGACCCACCTCGGGACATAATATGCTGTCTCCCTGACTTCAGGCTGATGGAAGACATCCTACGAATGGCCAGAGGCAAACGCCTGACACATCGCGACGTGCAGATCCAGATCTTCCAGGACCTGTCTGGGATCACGCTACAGCATCGCAGGGACCTCAGACCCCTGTTGGAGGCCCTCCGAGCCAAGAACATTGGATACAAGTGGAAGTTTCCGTTTTGCTTGTCAGCCTCGCACCAGGGCCGCACTGCGTTGCTTAAGGTCCCGGAGGACCTACCGCGTTTCTGTAATACCCTGGGGCTGCCCCTCGTCGCGGTCCCGGATTGGTACTCAGCCTACCCCCAAGCTGTTCATCGCTGGCACGCTGCACATGCAGAACCGATGGAGACGCAAGCTACTAGTTACCGCCGTCGCTGTTCCCCATCGGGCTCTCGATATCACCCCGGCCCGCAGGTTCCCAAGATGGACCATTTGACCTCCCCTCCGCCGGCCGCACGGAGAGCCCGGCAAGAGTAATGAGGCCCCACGGACCTCCCCATAAGTCACAGTGTTGTGCCTCGCGCCATGAACGATAGCAACCTGTTCACTACCAGATATCCAAAGTTTCCATGTTGGACTGTCAGGGTATGTGAGCCTTTCGGTTTATCTTTATTTGTTTTACAGTTGTTTCACGTCGTTCGCTGGTGTCCACACTACACCATGATTTGAGGGCCGAGAAACTTTACTTAATCCCTACAGAGCTGCTGCGGCTAAGACTACAATACCCCTGCTTTAATGGAGACCGCAGACTGACCGCACTGCAGCTTAACCAGGATGGGGCGTACCTCCTACAGTACGCCCGATATGCTCGGGA
This sequence comes from Rana kukunoris, assembly GCA_029574335.1. Taxonomy (NCBI): domain Eukaryota; kingdom Metazoa; phylum Chordata; class Amphibia; order Anura; family Ranidae; genus Rana; species Rana kukunoris. Next base: position 109,060 of record JAJQKJ010002419.1, on the reverse strand, counting down.
ACCCGCCTACTATCGCAACTTTTGGGATAGGATGTCGACAGGCTGCGAGCGGACCTCAGTGATCCCGCCCCCGGGGCGCAGTACTCATTCAAACAACAAGCGCCGGGTACACGCGACTGAACTACACATCCCAGAATGCGCTTGGGCAAAATGCCTGTGTCATCCCGGAAGCTCCCTGACCGCCACGCTGACGTGCTTCCGCCCCGACAAACGGACGGACCGTTGGACATCCTGCACCAAGCACCTCTACTTCCGCCCTTGGACACTGTTGGACTGCCCGCACCCGGAGGTCTAGGCCGACGTGGCCATCCCGTAGGCTCCGGGACCGGACTAGGGTTGCCCGGGTGCTAGAGACTGTCCGGATGGGGCCGGAGCCCCGGCCCGACGATGCGCAGAGCAGGAGCGGACCACGGAGGCCACCCGGGCAGGGCTGCTTCACCCGAGGCTGGACCGGTCTCGCCCGGGGACTCCGGGGGGGACTGTTCCCTGAGTTGTTCCCGGGGGGTTTCGGGCCCCTCCTGGGCAGCCTCACTACCAGCCGGCCCCTCCGGGAGCTCGATGCACTGTGATCCACTGGGATGATCGCTTCCGGGACTGGTAAAACTGAGTACAGGGGACACATTGAGTATAAGCATTTCCATAACCTATGTTGGGGGGTTGCCTGCTCAGCTGCAGACGTTTATAGTGCCATAGCGGCCCCCACTCGGGTTGGGGGGCTGGGACGGGGACCCACGTTCTCCCGATAGTCCAGGGGGGCTTCCCTCCCGACCCGTCAATAGGGTCACAAATTGCAGTGGGAGTGGGGGAGGTCCGAGTGCCGGGGGGTTGGGGTGTTCTGGTGTCCTGGGGAGTCCTCGGGCCAGTGGCCTGGGGGTGCCTGGGGGGACGGGGCGCCTCCGCCCCTCAACTAGGAAAGGATACAGCTCGCTCTCTCCTGTGACTGGGTTTAGACCTCACACCATCTTCTAGTTGTTCTGGGGTGGTGTGGGATCATCTCGGTATTCATATTAATTTGTTTATCTGTTTTGACTTTGCATTTTGAACAGGTTCTTTTTCCCGATAGTTCTCGTCCAACCCCCACGCGGTGGTATCCGAGGACGTGCTCGCCAGTTTTTTTTGACGGGCGTGCCTACCCGGGTAGCTCCGTACACACCTAAATTACATTAGGTTCCCGTTCCAGAACCACCGTCCTATCTTAACTTCCGCGACCATATACCGCGCCCTGCACCGACGCTGTGATCGTTTATTTCCTATCCCCCCTCTCTCTTGTTCTCGTCCCACCTGCTTACCACCCCCCCTCATTCCCCCTTTCCCCCCCCCTTCTCCCTCGGGGACAATGACTGCCACACGTAACCAGGCTGACCCGTCCACTGACCTGGGTCCCCCTTCCCTTCAATTGAAAATATACTCCCTGAACGTTCGTGGCCTTAACACGCCCGAAAAGCGCTCCCAACTTCTTACCTCGGCACACAAAGAAAAATCGCAAATAGTCCTGTTACAGGAAACACATTTCAGGTCAGACAGCGTACCAACACTGAGGAGTCAGCACTTCCCAACAGCATTTCATGCCACCAATGACACCGCAAAGTCCAAGGGGGTCTCAATACTGCTCGCAAAACACTGCCCCTCCAAGTGGAAGACGTTCTAAGGGACCCGGACGGGAGATTTCTCTTCCTTAAAGGGACAGTTCTCAATACACCTGTGACCATTGCTAACATCTACGCCCCCAATTCACGCCACGTCCCGTTCTTTCGTGACATTACCCAACGTCTCTTAGCCTTCCAATCTGGTATGCTGATACTGGGAGGGGATTTCAACGTCCCTCTGACCCCCCTTCTCGACACGTCGAACGGGTCCTCTTGCCTGACATACCGCGCACTCCGAGCTATCAAAACCCAGTTGCACTTGCTCACTCTGCACGACTCATAGCGTACACTGTTCCCGACGGTCAAGGACTATACGTTCTATTCCCCCCTACACACCAAATATTTGCGCATTGATTTCCTCTTTCTCTCGCAGGCAGACCTGTTTCGCCTGACTGACGCTACTATAGAACCTATGGTGCTATCGGACCATCATCCGATCTCCATGACGCTTACCTGGCAGGGTCCCCGACCGGGGCGGCCCGTCTGGCGAATGGACGACTCTTTACTCCTTGACCCGGGAGATGCTTCCACCATATCTGCTGGCATTGCGCAATATTTTGCCGACAACTCGTCTGCAGAAATAGCGCCTGCGACGGTTTGGACGGCGCATAAGTGCGTTCTCCGGGGTGAAATTATCTCCCTCATGTCAAAACGGCGTAGAATGCGAGCAGCCCGCATCAACAAACTCTCCGACAAAGTCAGGACCCTTGAGTTGGCCCATAAACGATCTCTGGCGGCGGATTCCCTCTCCGCCCTGCTGGAGGCGAGAAACGACTTACGAGCAGAACTTCATTCTAGACTGACCCGCAAATTTGCTAAGACGCAGAAGCTATACTACGAATTTGGCAACAAATCAGGGAAATTGCTGGCTACCGCTCTTCAAAAGAAGAAAGTGGCCAACACAATCCACTCTATTACTACCCCTACGGGGGAGAAGCTGCACAGAACTGATTTAATCGCTAAACAATTTACATCTTACCTCTCATCCCTGTATAACCTGCCCACCCCCACCGACTCGGGGTCCCCCCAATCACAAACCCAGCTTCTCGACCACTTCCTCTCCCAATACGGGTCCCCCCCCCCACCCAAGTCCCGGACTTCTCACACTTAGACGCACAGGTGACGGTGGCCGAGACTCTTATAGCGCTAAAACAATTAAAACCGGGTAAGAGCCCTGGCCCAGACGGTCTCACTTCGGGCTATTATAAAGCATTCTCCTCACTACTACTCCCCCATTTTGTCAGAGCTTTCAATGACATCCCTTTCACACCCTCCACTGGCACAGACCTGTTGGAAGCACATGTCACCCTAATTCCCAAGCCAGGGAAGGACACCACAAGGGTCCCCAATTACCGGCCCATTTCACTGCTGAATGTAGACGTGAAGCTCTACGCCTAAGTACTGGCCAATAGATTACTTCCCTACATTCCGACCCTGATCTCTACCGACCAGGTGGGTTTTGTCCCTGGGAGGGAGGCCAGGGATAACACCGCGAAAGCAATAAATATTCATCACTGGATGTCCACCTCCAACACCCAGGGGTTCATGCTTTCCCTTGATGCCGAGAAGGCGTTTGATAGGGTGGCCTGGGACTATATTGAGGCAGCCCTACACAAAACGGGCCTTCCCGCCCAATTTCTCCGTATGATTATGGCCCTCTACTCGGTCCCTACCGCTAGGATCAGGGTGAACGGCAGACTCTCAGACGCCTTCTCGGTACACAACGGCACAAGGCAGGGGTGCCCCCTCTCTCCCCTGATTTTCATCCTGACCCTGGAGCCCCTCCTTAGACGGCTACGGGATAACCAGGACATTAAGGGTGTCACGATACGGCGCAAGCAATACAAGGTTGCCGCATACGCGGACGACTTACTGCTTTTTCTGACAAATTCCTTGGTCACATTACCAAACTTGCTTAAAGACTTTCGCCTCTTTAACACGCTGTCCAACCTACAAATTAACTTCAGTAAATCCTCCGCACTCAATATCTCCCTCCCACAAAACCTGGTAGCCACCTGTAAGCAAAATTTCCCCTTTAAATGGGAGCCCACTGAAGTCACTTACTTAGGAATCAAACTACCCGTTAAGCTCTCCGACCTGTACGCTAGGAATTTCCTGCCCACCTTGCATGAGGTAAAGGAGGACCTGACTGAATGGAGCAAAGGTACTTTTTCATGGTTCGGTAGGGCAGCCGTTTTAAAGATGACTGTCCTCCCGAGACTCCTCTACCTACTGCAGGCAGTCCCTATCATGCTCCCCCCTGCTTTTTTAGCTTCCTTTAAGTCCACATGTAGTGCCTTTATTTGGGCCAATCGCCCGGCTCGACTGAAATGGGATAGACTCGCCCTTTCCAAACTTAGAGGTGGCATTGGTCTGCCGGACCTAACCCGTTACCACAGAGCCTGTCTGCTGACGAGGGTGGTAGACTGGCATCTCCACGGCGCGGACAAGGATTGGGTGGAACTTGAGGAAGCCTTTGTAGGTTTTCGAATCTCCCACCTTCCCTGGATTGCCCCGGCCCTCATTCCCAAATCGTGCGCAACCCACCCTTTGATTAACCCCGTCCTGTCCTGCCTGAAAGTCTCGACCGACAGCCAGGATTCTGCCCGTTTCCCTGGCCCTCTGACACCGCTTAATCATAACCCGGGTTTTCCAGATGGTGTCGGCACGGTCGACCCTCAGCACACGTGGACAGCCCCCTCACTACGGGCGTTTCAGTTTTTTGATGGTGGAGCACTCCTCTCGGAATCCGCCATGGCCCTGAAATTCCCTGACTTCCACATTCCCCGTTTCAAATTTTTCCAGCTCAGACATTTCCTACAAAGTACATCACTGCCTGCCCGTTGGTGTAGGGCCCTCACGCCTTTAGAAAAGCTTTGCCAATCCACGGAGCCACAACGGCACCTGATCTCTACCCTGTACTCTACACTCACTCTTCAAACGACTTCCAATGCTGACATCCACAGTAAGTGGGAATCCGATCTTGGGATCCCCATTTCCGATGATGACTGGAACTCGATCTGGACCCATACTCACAAGGGTTCTATAAATGTCTCTGCACAGGAGAACAGGTTTAAGATATACTCAAGGTGGTACAGGACCCCCAGCAAACTTCACAAGTTCTTTCCCGCAGTTTCTCCCACTTGCTGGAGGTGTGAGGCGGCCGAGGGTACTCTCCTACACATTTGGTGGGAGTGCCCTAGGCTCCAGTCATTCTGGAAGGAGGTTCACGCCCTAATTGCCAGTATCACCACATACACCCCGGATTACACTCCGGCGCAATACCTGCTGCACCACACGTCCCTCCCTAATTCGGTCTACCGAAAATCCCTAGTGCTCCACCTGATAAATGCTGCCACACAATGCATTCCACCACGATGGAAAGATCCTCACCCACCTACCATTGTTGACTGGCAGAATAGGGTTAACAAAATCGAAGAGATGGAACGGCTTATACACCAAGCTCGGGATGCCTCTGAGCAATTTCGACTTCCCTGGGGCTGCTGGGTGCATTACAGGGAGTCTCTACCCATGAGCTCCAGATCGACCTCCTCCGACACCCCCCCTCCCCCCGCATTGTCGCTCCTTGACCCACCTACGCAGACGACAGACTGACTGTCCCCGAACTTCCCCACCCCCTCTTCCCCCCCTTTTTTTTATCCATCTCCCCTTTCTCCTGCCTACACCTTAGGCAGGAGCTACAATGCTTTTGTTTGATAAAATAATGTTCAGATGGCATGGCTGGTTACGAAACCCCACGGTTCAGTGGGTTAGTTGGCCCCCTTTGCCAAACGGTAGCAGTATAGACACGGGTCTCAACCCGGATGGATTGGACACTACATCTGCCGGGACCAAGCTGACCTACACCTATTTTAGATCTTCCAGTATACCCTCCCACCTACAGTTATGTTCCCTATAGGGGTGGGCGGGGGTTGGGTATGTGCACGATGGTCCCTTTTATATCAGTATCGCTTCAACCCACTACCATGCCAGGAGAGCCACCCATGACCTGTGTTCTATACTTCTGTTCTGCTGAATTGATGTTTAAGGTTTTATGCTTTTTATCTATATGTGTTCCTCAACTGTTAACCTCTGTTCAAGAGCTTTGTAATGCACTGCTGTGACTAATGTACCCCTGTGTTTTCATTACTAAAATAAAATTGTTTGGAACAAAAAAAAATAAAAAATTAAATTATCCACATTCCAAATATATTGCAAAAGATATTGAGCAAAAATTATATATTAGAAAAAATGTTTATTAGGAAAATGTATATTAGGAAAATTGCACATATATAGATACTCAGAGAACGGGAGTTATGGGCAGTGCTAATTGAAGTCAATATACTGGAATAGTGTATACAGAATGCAGTCAGATGTCCACAGCACTGATGGACCTCCTCCTATCACCCCATTGATAACCCTTCTATGATACTCAGGTGTATGCCTGGCAAGGGAATCTTACACTCACTTGAATATTCCTTCTTAAGTGTCACTAATAAAGCAATTAATGTCGAGCTCAATTTAGCCCTTTTGGCACTAATACATCTGTCAAAAAAATCCAATTGGTCTCTCTTTTTGATAATTTGCGTACTCTGTGTGAACCTCTCCAGTTGGTTTCTACATGCTCAATGCCCCAGAATTCCAAACCTGATGGATCCTGGTTGTGTTTTATTTTAAAATGGAGAGACACATTATGATCTATATATCCCAGTTTAATGTGTTCTCCAATTCTAATCCTCAATTTTCTTTTGGTTCGTCCAATGTAAAGCAGACCACATGGGCATCTGAGAGCATACACAACATGGGTGCTGTTGCAGGTGATAAATTGCTTTATTTCGAATTCCTGCTTATTTGATGGTGACATAAAGTGGTTCAGACCTCTCTGTAGTGTTCTTACTGCTTTGCATGGTTTGCATTTTCTGCAAGAAAAGAAGCCATTCCTATCCCAGAAACTCTGGGGTTTGACAGGTAAGTCCAAGATTTTCTTCACTATTGCGTCACCATAAGTGTGAGCTTTTCTGTAAATGAATTGGGGGTGCTGCGGTATTACTGGTCCCAATTTCTTGGAAGAAGAATATGCCAGTGTTTGCTGAAGATGGATTCAACCTCTTTGTATTGGCTCTGAAATTGCGATATGAATCCCCATTCATTGTTTTTTTTTTCTTGAGTGTCTTGTTTGACCTTGTCAAACATTTATTTCTAGGGATTTTTTCAACCTCTTCCACGATTTTTTTCTAGGAACTGTGGGTTGTATCCTTTAGCCTTAAATCTTTCGGTTAAGATTTTTGACTGGCTGAGAAAGTTGTCGGTTTCTGAACAATTACGCTTGACTCTCATTATCTGTCCCTTTGGAATATTCTTTAGCCATCTTGGGTGGTGTCCACTAGTTACTGGTAAATAACTGTTTCTGTCTGTTTGTTTGAAATATACCTTGGTTTCCAGTCTATTATTTTTTCGATAAATAGTCACGTCTAAAAAATTAATAGTATCATTGTGCCACACTGAAGTCAGTCTAATATTGTTGTTGTTATTATTTAAAACATTTAAAAACATATTTAATGATTCTTCTGGTCCCGCCCAGATAAAAAACAGGTCATTAATAAAACGTTTATAAAAAATTAGTTCAGGTTTTCTTTCCTTAAAAATTGATTTGTCCTCCCACTCGGCCATAAACAAATTGGCAATGCTTGGGGCAAATTTGGCCCCCATCGCCACGCCTCGTTTTTGCGTGTAAAACGTATTCCCATACCAAAAATAATTGTGTGATAGGGCATGGCCGATGAACACTTTCAGACTGTGGGGTAAATCATCCCTTTGACTTAGGGCCCAATTTAGGGCTAACGTGGCATCATCATGCTGTATGATTGAATATAGTGAGGACACGTCTGCTGTGACCAGCAGAACTTGCTGGTCCTCTAAAAAGGGACATTGTGCATACAGTTTAAAAGATCCTTTGTGTCCTTTAAATAGGATCTGGTCATAAGGATCACACTTTTCTGTAGAAATTTGTCAAGGTATTGGCCCATTCTTGAGGCTATAGAGTCTATGCTATTCACAATTGGGCGGGCTGGAGGATTGATGGGATGCTTATGAATTTTGGGCAGAGTATAAATAGTTGGAATTTTGCTACTTGCCGGTATCAGAAACATCTTCTCTTTCTTAGAGAGTACCCCTGAGGCAGAGCCTATTTGTACTAAGATTTCCAGTTGGTCCCTGTACGATTGTGTTGGATCTTGGTCCAATAAGCCATATGTGGCATTATCTGATAACATATCCAGAATTTGATCTTGATAATACTCCTTGGATAGTATCACGACTCCCCGTCTTTTGTCAGCAGGTCTAACTATTATGTCCTTGCGTTTTTCTAGCAATTTTATACCATCTTGGATGTGTTGTGAACTTACATTCTTTTTGGGTTTTAGTTGATTTAGATCACGCAAGACCAATCCCTTAAACACTTCAACTTGGTGATTGGGGTTATTAGGTGGATTAAACAAGGATTTGTTTTTCAAACCACTGTTAATTACCCCTTGATGGTTATTGATTGGAATTGTCTGTGTGTTTAGACACACAAAGTATTTTTTGATGTTTAGTTTCCTAATGTATATATATATATATATATATATATATATGTATATACATCAAATTTATTTATCGTTTTTTTTCTACCACATTTCAGCCCCATATTTAAGATATTCAGTTCTTTATGTGTCAATTCCACTTTACTTAGGTTGAAGATCCCATCTGCTACTGGTGTCGACTTCTTTTCCTGGACCCTTCTTCCTGCCCTGCATCCTCTGATGCTTGGTTCCTTGGTTGGGGGTACTGTGTTCGATCTCTGGTCCAGTAATTCTGTGGTTGTTGGGGTCTCCAATATTGCTCCCTGTATTGCTGTGTTGGGTGTTGTTGAGGTCTTCCCTTGGGATGTGGGTAACCTCTCCCCCTTCTTGGTGCACCCCCTCCTCTCCCTAAAAAAGGACAGGGTGGGGGAGCATCATTATGTTGTTGTGTATTTGATGGTTGGTAGTAGTTGTTAATTGGGGTTGGGTAGGGTATAGGTTGCTGGTTTTGATTAGATCCTCTACCCCTTCCTCCTCTGGATTTTCCCTTTCCCCTTCTGATAGGTGTAGAGAATTGCGCTGGAGAGTCAATCACTATTTCTTCTCTCCGGGTGTGGATGCGGTGTGTCACTTGCATTATTTACCGTTTCATCTTCTGATGTTTTGATGATTACATTTAATTTGTCCGGTAATGTTGACTGCCATGCATATAGATTATTAGTATTATAATCACCCATATCCCTATGATACTTTTTAATTTTCTTTTTTTGCGTTTCTTTGTCTACTTTTTCCAACCTTTTGTTAGTTCTAATGTTAAAATCAAGAGAATTGCCAAGGAGCATACTGTGGAGTCCATGTCGCCCGTTTGTCAGCGGAGTCCCGCCCACCATCTTGAGCCATTCGGTTCTCCACCTGCCGGTTGTAGGGTTTGTTACAGTGTGCCGGTGTTTGAAAAGTGATCGCCAACACCAACCAACCGACGATTACCTCGCCTCTAATGCAGTGGGCATAGGTTTTCGATGGTAAAACGGCGTCGGGAAAGCCCCCTCATCCCTGAGGCCTATACTTCCGCTGGGATCCGCGGACTTGATTACGATCGAATACGATCGACTAAAATACCACAGGAATAGCCGCGTCTTATGTGGACACCCTTACCTCCAGCATTGACCACCCGATTTCAGGCAAAAATGTCGAAAGCGGCTATATGTTCTTCACTACCTCTTGGGTCCCGAGATCTCAGCCTACTTCTGGAGACCCCAGCGGCCATTTTACTACACCCATTCTCCTCACAATTTAGCAACGCATTTTCTAGCTCCTCCACAGAGATCAAACCAACTCTCTGTAATATAATCTTTAACTTTAAGGAATAAAGGGAAGGAATAGAGAAGGTAAAAAGAAAGCCTGCAATTGAGGATAAAACAGGATTCCAATCATAAGTCCTGACAGGAATTATAAATATTACTTTCAGCGATTATAACACATTTGTTTTTGAAAATGTTAACCCCAAACTGACTTGAGTAACCATCTTAGACACAAGGGGATCTCCTGCCTCTAATTTTACTAACTCTTAATACCTTTTCTCTGACCTCATTACATCCGAGAGAACAGAAAGCTAAAAGAAAAAGAATACACCTCCTTTCTGACCTCGTGAAGAGTAATACAAAATAAAGTAAAATTGTAACATATTTAATGTGATATACATTTTACATATCCGGCTGACTTTATCAATAGATACACTTTGGTTCCATACTGGTCCCCGCCTTTTTTTTGTGACATCTTATTTCATTCACAGGACCTCTTTCAGCTAAGATATAACTTAGTATATGGAGTCGTAGATCACTCTACACGACAGCCCCCCGGTCTCGTGGCTCTCCACAGCCAAGACTCTGAAATCGCTGCCTCCACAGTTGTTGATATACCTAAATGGGTAGAGGTAAACCCAAAGTTCATTCTAAACCTTCGGGTAATCATACACAGGACAATTTGAATAGATTTTCAACACGTTCATCTGCAGCCTTCGATAACCAGAAACAAGCTAAGATGGCGACGGCTCCACCTTCTCCATTTCACTCAGAGTCAGCAGATGCTAAAAAATCGCTCTCCAGAAATCGCTCTGCTTCATTACACAAATTGACACCTCTTCCCGTGGATAATCTCGAACCCCTACACCATTCTCGATCATCTCTATGCTCCGGAGACGGATGGGACATTGAATCTCAACTATGCTCTATGCATACATACCTTCGTTCTCTTCCGACTAAAGATGACTTTGAAAAATATGTCTCTCGAATAGAGAAGACATATCGATCGGAGATCAATGAACTGAAGAAAGACATAGGAACGCGAATGGAAGATATTGAAAACACTTCTGACGGCATCTGCAATACTCTACAATCCCACAAAGAGACTCTCAATTCCCATACTGTCATGATACAACAACTCATTTACCATCAAGATGATATGGAAAACCGGAATCGCAGAAATAATATCAGAATTCGCGGTATCCCTGAATCAATTGAACACAGGGACTTGGCAAGCTCAGTGACCATCATCTTTAACCAGCTTCTCCAACAACCTTTAGATACCCATATTGAAATAGACAGAATACACAGGACCTCGGGCCCAAAAAACCCTGACCCCTCTTTCATCCGCGACACGATCTGCAGGGTACACTTCTACAACGTTAAAGAGGCAATAATGAGAGGATGCGAGTACACAAAATTCCATTCGGCTACATGACGCTCCAGTCATGTTATTCCCAGATCTCTCACGTCAAACAGTTTCTATGAGACGTGCTCTTAAACCGCTTACATCTCTTTTACAAGAAAAAAATATGAAATATCAATGGCGGTTCCCGTTCCAACTGAGAGTTCAACACGGAGGGAAGACAGCCCTTTTCAGCACCCTTGGGGACTTACCTAGGTTCCTGAGCATGTTGGAATTACCGCAGGTTTCCCTGCCCGATTGGCCTCTCCCTTCCACCACCCCAGGTCTTCCTTTTCACTCACAATGGCAAAAGACCGGTAAAGACCGGCACCCTAAAGCATCGCCTCGGAAATCACCAGATGGTTGATTCATATATAGTTCTTCAAGTTTGCCCACCACAACTCTGACTTTCAACTGTTTATCCTTTGTTTGAGCAAGGAAGCTACAACCTTTTCCACCTGGAATCTATCATCATATTTTCTTTTTTTATGATGATTTTACCTATTACTTGCGCTGGAGAGTCAATCACTATTTCTTCTCTCCGGGTGTGGATGCGGTGTGTCACTTGCATTATTTACCGTTTCATCTTCTGATGTTTTGATGATTACATTTAATTTGTCCGGTAATGTTGACTGCCATGCATATAGATTATTAGTATTATAATCACCCATATCCCTATGATACTTTTTAATTTTCTTTTTTTGCGTTTCTTTGTCTACTTTTTCCAACCTTTTGTTAGTTCTAATGTTAAAATCAAGAGAATTGCCAAGGAGCATACTGTGGAGTCCATGTCGCCCGTTTGTCAGCGGAGTCCCGCCCACCATCTTGAGCCATTCGGTTCTCCACCTGCCGGTTGTAGGGTTTGTTACAGTGTGCCGGTGTTTGAAAAGTGATCGCCAACACCAACCAACCGACGATTACCTCGCCTCTAATGCAGTGGGCATAGGTTTTCGATGGGAAAACGGCGTCGGGAAAGCCCCCTCATCCCTGAGGCCTATACTTCCGCTGGGATCCGCGGACTTGATTACGATCGAATACGATCGACTAAAATACCACAGGAATAGCCGCGTCTTATGTGGACACCCTTACCTCCAGCATTGACCACCCGATTTCAGGCAAAATTGTCGAAAACGGCTATCTGTTCTTCACTACCTCTTGGGTCCCGAGATCTCAGCCTACTTCTGGAGACCCCAGCGGCCATTTTACTACACCCATTCTCCTCACAATTTAGCGACGCATTTTCTAGCTCCTCCACAGAGATCAAACCAACTCTCTGTAATATAATCTTTAACTTTAAGGAATAAAGGGAAGGAATAGAGAAGGTAAAAAGAAAGCCTGCAATTGAGGATAAAACAGGATTCCAATCATAAGTCCAGACAGGAATTATAAATATTACTTTCAGCGATTATAACACATTTGTTTTTGAAAATGTTAACCCCAAACTGACTTGAGTAACCATCTTAGACACAAGGGGATCTCCTGCCTCTAATTTTACTAACTCTTAATACCTTTTCTCTGACCTCATTACATCCGAGAGAACAGAAAGCTAAAAGAAAAAGAATACACCTCCTTTCTGACCTCGTGAAGAGTAATACAAAATAAAGTAAAATTGTAACATATTTAATGTGATATACATTTTACATATCCGGCTGACTTTATCAATAGATACACTTTGGTTCCATACTGGTCCCCGCCTTTTTTTTGTGACATCTTATTTCATTCACAGGACCTCTTTCAGCTAAGATATAACTTAGTATATGGAGTCGTAGATCACTCTACACGACAGCCCCCCGGTCTCGTGGCTCTCCACAGCCAAGACTCTGAAATCGCTGCCTCCACAGTTGTTGATATACCTAAATGGGTAGAGGTAAACCCAAAGTTCATTCTAAACCTTCGGGTAATCATACACAGGACAATTTGAATAGATTTTCAACACGTTCATCTGCAGCCTTCGATAACCAGAAACAAGCTAAGATGGCGACGGCTCCACCTTCTCCATTTCACTCAAAGTCAGCAGATGCTAAAAAATCGCTCTCCAGAAATCGCTCTGCTTCATTACACAAATTGACACCTCTTCCCGTGGATAATCTCGAACCCCTACACCATTCTCGATCATCTCTATGCTCCGGAGACGGATGGGACATTGAATCTCAACTATGCTCTATGCATACATACCTTCGTTCTCTTCCGACTAAAGATGACTTTGAAAAATATGTCTCTCGAATAGAGAAGACATATCGATCGGAGATCAATGAACTGAAGAAAGACATAGGAACGCGAATGGAAGATATTGAAAACACTTCTGACGGCATCTGCAATACTCTACAATCCCACAAAGAGACTCTCAATTCCCATACTGTCATGATACAACAACTCATTTACCATCAAGATGATATGGAAAACCGGAATCGCAGAAATAATATCAGAATTCGCGGTATCCCTGAATCAATTGAACACAGGGACTTGGCAAGCTCAGTGACCATCATCTTTAACCAGCTTCTCCAACAACCTTTAGATACCCATATTGAAATAGACAGAATACACAGGACCTCGGGCCCAAAAAACCCTGACCCCTCTTTCATCCGCGACACGATCTGCAGGGTACACTTCTACAACGTTAAAGAGGCAATAATGAGAGGATGCGAGTACACAAAATTCCATTCGGCTACATGACGCTCCAGTCATGTTATTCCCAGATCTCTCACGTCAAACAGTTTCTATGAGACGTGCTCTTAAACCGCTTACATCTCTTTTACAAGAAAAAAATATGAAATATCAATGGCGGTTCCCGTTCCAACTGAGAGTTCAACACGGAGGGAAGACAGCCCTTTTCAGCACCCTTGGGGACTTACCTAGGTTCCTGAGCATGTTGGAATTACCGCAGGTTTCCCTGCCCGATTGGCCTCTCCCTTCCACCACCCCAGGTCATCCTTTTCACTCACAATGGCAAAAGACCGGTAAAGACCGGAACCCTAAAGCATCGCCTCGGAAATCACCAGATGGTTGATTCATATATAGTTCTTCAAGTTTGCCCACCACAACTCTGACTTTCAACTGTTTATCCTTTGTTTGAGCAAGGAAGCTACAACCTTTTCCACCTGGAATCTATCATCATATTTTCTTTTTTTATGATGATTTTACCTATTACTGATTTGGTTGTTAAGCATATGTGGACCCAGTGACCGGGGAGCACTTCGTGTGCACATTACACTTCCCCCCTTAAAACTTACAGCGCTTGAACTAGCGTTATACCTTTTTATGTTTTTTATATTTTTTCCTTTTTTTCATTTATTATATAGTTTATCTATGTTTCATTTTTTGGCTTTTGCTTTAACACAGTCACTTAATGGCTGGTTGTACATTTTCTCACATATGTCGTATTTGATGACCTCTGTCCTTCATGACACGGTTAGACTGACCCCTTTCCTTTTGAATCTGACACTCATCTTTCTGCCTTTCTCTTGTTCTTCTCTCTTCCACCTACGCTCTACTTCCCTCCCCCCTCCCATTCTCTTTTGTTTCCGCTTAGACCGAGCGGGCCTCGACATATCCTTAGATTTGCTTTGGGGGTCTCCCCCACTTAGGTTTAGAGATGTCTTTTGACCATATCACCTTATCCTCCTATAACTGTAGGGGTTTCAATACTCCTGAAAAACGCAGTCAGATCCTATACCATTTTCACAAGGCAAAAACCAAAATCCTACTACTTCAGGAAACTCATTTTCGAAGCTTAGCTATCCCGACTCTTAATAACCCTCACTATCATCGATGGTATCATAGTACGAATCCACAATCTAGATCAAAAGGAGTATCCATAGCGTTTCATAAATCCTTTCACCCCCAGGTTTTAGATTCTCTCATTGATCCCTCAGGTCGATACCTGTTTCTTAAATTAAAATCTAACTCTTCCATTTTTACAGTAGCTAACATATATGGACCGAACCTGGACCAGGGGACCTTCTTGACGGAGGTATTAGAAAAGTTGATATCTTTTGGCGGTCCTTACTTTATCATTGGTGGGGACCTAAATGTGACCCTTTCTCCTTCCGTGGACACTTCCTCAGGTAAGTCTTCCCTATCTCATGCTACGCTTACACATATAAAATCGCTTCTACATTCAATACAATTAGTAGATATCTGGAGAGTACAACACCCTTCTAAGAGAGATTACAGCTATTACTCTGTAGCCCATAACTCATACAGTCGCATTGACTATTTTCTAATCTCCCAATCGTTGCTTGACACTCCACTCAAGACGTCTATAGGCAACATACTTTGGTCAGACCATGCCCCTATTCATCTTAGCTTAGCCAACCCACCGGCCCTGAATAGGGGATTTTCTTGGCGTATGAATGACAACCTCTTGACTGACCCCTTGTGCATTGCAGACATTGAACTAGTGATACAGAATTTTGTTCAAGATCACCGCTCGGATATCACTGACCCTCTTACTAAATGGGAGGCTCCTAAATGTGTAATTCGAGGGTTCCTCATACAACATGGCTCCCGTCTTAAGAAAGCCAGAAAAGCAGAAATTTCGAGACTACTATCTAAAATACACACACTTGAGATAGCTCACAAACGCGATATGAATCCTGTCACATATGTTGACCTTTCCAACTCTCGTAGGGAACTTCTCCATCTCCTTGACGCTAATTCCCTTATAGCCAGGGACAGAGGACGTAACAGACATTACCTCCTTGCCAATAAATGTGGTCAACATTTAGCGAAAGTCCTTTACCCCCGCCCTATTCGTCACCCCATACAATATATTTATACTAAAGACCAACAAAAAATGTACAGTTCAAAGGGCATTCTAAACGCTTTTCAGAGTTATTATTCCGATCTATATAACCTACCCCCACAGACCCCTCTAAATCAATCGGATGACTCGGGTCTATCAGATGTGAAGAAATATATATTGGAGACAGCCCTACCACAGATAACTGCCGATCAGGCTACAGCTTTGGATGACCCCTTAACAGTTGAAGAATTCCTTATCACAATTAAAGGCCTGAAATCTGGCAAATGCCCAGGCCCAGACGGGTTTTCGCCTAGGTTTTACAAATCACTGAGCCAATCTCTAGCCCCTTTAATGTCTACTGCATTTAATTCTATTGACGAAGATCATCTACCCTCAAGCAATCTTCTAACTGCTAATATTTCACTCATACCCAAACCTGACAAAGATCCCTTACAGTGCAATAATTACAGGCCTATTTCACTTCTTAACGTTGACGTTAAGATTTATGCCAAGGTTCTGGCCAACCGCCTTTCTCCCCTATTGCCCTCAGTTATCCATAAGGACCAAGTGGGTTTTGTCCCTGGTCGTGAAGCCAGGGACAATACGACCAAAACCATTCACCTGATCTCCTACATCCAACGTCGCAATTTAAAGGCCTGTTTGTTGTCCTTCGACGCGGAGAAAGCCTTTGACCGGGTCGATTGGCAATTTTTGCGCCTTTCTTTACAACAGATAGGCTTAGGCCCTACTTTCATATCTAAGACTATGGGTCTATATTCCCACCCCTCCGCCTCTGTCCTGGTCAATGGCTCTTCTTCCGCGCCCTTCCGGATAACAAACGGTACACGTCAGGGATGTCCCTTATCACCCCTACTCTTTGTCCTGGTAATTGAACATTTGGCTCAAGCCATTAGACAAAATGTGTGCATATCAGGGATCCAGACTCCCTCTGCAGAACACAAAATTTCCCTATACGCGGACGATTTACTGGTCTATATTCAACACCCTCATACATCTCTTCCCTCATTATTACATGAATTTCATAGATTTGGAGATTTTAGTAATTTTAAATTGAATATGTCCAAGACTGAAGCACTGAACATATCCCTTCCTAATTCAACTCTCACTACATTAAGAGCAAATTTTTCATTCCAATGGAATTCTAAGGGCATCTCCTACTTGGGTATAACAATCCCCTCAAATCTAAAGCAACTATATAACCTCAATTATCTCCCTCTTTTGACCAAATTTCGGAAAGAACTAGAAACCTGGGACTCTTCATTAATACCCTGGTTTGGACTTATTAATACATTGAAAATGGACACACTTCCTAAATTACTCTATTTATTCCAAACCGTTCCCATTACTGTGCCCAAACGTTTTTTTCCTCCCTGCGCTCCATTTCCATACGTTTTATTTGGCATAATAACAAATCTCGCATCAGTCATTCTTTGCTCACATACCCCAAATCTCCAGGGGGAGTGGGTTTACCTGACTTTGAACTGTATCATAAATCTGCTTTGTTATCCAGAATGATAGAATGGTTCCCTCGTCCTTTTCTTAAAGCATCCACAATGATAGAACAGGACTTGTCCATTTTTGATCTACGAGCTTTACTTTGGGGTTATAGACATCACTTACAATTACTTTCACATGCCTCTCCATTAACAATCGCTGCCCTACAACTGTGGTACAAGAAGGGACTACTTTCTTTACTGTCCTACGATCCATCACCGCTTACTTCCCTCTTCGATCACCCCGGATTACCTCTAGGACTAGGTTCTTATACGGTGGGTCCATACTCCCGCCCTACCTGGCCCATAGGGAGCTCATTTATAAACCCCATTTCGGGCTCCCCTGTATTACCTAAAGACCAACGTAATTGGCTCACAACTCTGCGATTGTCATCCGTTTGTTCTGACCTATTCTCTTCCTCTCAGACTCATAGATCTCTTACAACATTTGATAAGTTGTGCTCTTTCTCAGAAACACCAAAACATTTACTCTCCTCCATGTATAGTTTGCTACACACACTGATACATGATCGACCCCCCCCCCCTTACACGGAGAGGTGGTCCACGGATCTAGAAAGGGATTTCCATACTACGGACTGGCAGAAGTCCTATTACTTCACACATAAATCCTCTATCTCCTGTTATTCTCAGGAGAAAAACTTTAAACTCCTCTCTCGTTGGTACAGAGACCCTCTTTCTTTAAATAAAATATTTTCGTCTATACCCCCTACATGTTGGAGATGTGGCGCATGTTGGAGATGTGGCGCAGTAGACGGTAGCTACCTCCATATATGGTGGACATGTCCGGCCGTTCAATCCCTCTGGTCTCAGGTCTTTACCATATATAGTGAGCTCTATAATCAACCCCTGACACCCTCACCTGAAATAGCATTATTGTCCATTTTACCTGGTTCTATAACATCACAGAAGGGCACTTTATTACGTTTTTTTTTTTATCAGCCGCACGACAACTTATTCCAATGTTCTGGAAATCTTCTACTACCCCTCTATTATCATTATGGGTCTCTTCGGTTAACGATATCATGCGAATGGAGGAGATGTTAGCCCTGGATTCTGACACATATGATAAATTTAAGTTTCTTTGGCTGCTTTGGATTGATTACTCTTCATCTGATTCATTGAAAACTTTATTGACACCTCAGACCAAACCCTGATACCCTGCTCATGTTGCCCTTTTCACAAATGGAATATAGATCGGCCCGCTCGGTCTTCGATTCTTCTTTTCCCTCTTCCCCGCTAATCTTTTTTCTCCTTTTTCTTTCCTCCTTTCTGTTTCTTATAAAACGATATCTTGTAATGATCATCTATAGCTTTACTGATCTCTGTTCTTTCAGTTCTTTTTGAAATTACATGATAAAAATTGTTGAATACTCAACATAGATAAGTTTGTTATACTAATGTTAAACTTACGTCATGCTATTTAACAAGACAATTTATGTCAACATGTTACACTCAATATTGTAAACACTTGTTATTATTTGTGTTATGTCTCACTATTAAAATAAAAATATATATTTACCACTAATGTTAAAATCAATAATGCGTTGTGTATCCTTGATTGGATCTAATTGTGCTTGTAGTTCATTTATTTTATTTTATAACATGCTTATTTTACGTCTTTTTCTTAAGAGTATCAGATCTTGCAATCTGAATGCTACCCCATTGAAAAAATCGAACCACTCCCGGATGGAATTGGGATCATCCAGTCCATCTTGGGGCGTGATTTCCCATCTTAAGCTTCTGATGGTGATTTTGTCCTTTACGTATTGTTCTAAAGTACATATGTCCCACCAGGTCCTCACCTGTCTCTCTAGTGTGTTACCTAGTGCTGACATTATAATTCACCTGGCTAGCGGTTGGTCCACTAGCTGTAAATAAGGTGTTCATATCCAGATTTCTATTGCTTAAAAATTTAAGACCCACTCACTGTCCCATTTTTATGCAACATTAATTAATTTAGACATACCACAAGAATTTACGTTTATACAAGCCTGGGAGAGAGATCTTACCCAAGAACAAAAGGATAGGATTCTGCGGTTTACACACAAGGCATCTATAGCAAGTAAATATAAGGAGGGAGGATATAAAATACTAACGAGATGGTACAGAACACCAACAACATTACACCGAATATACCCTCAGATGTCTGTTGGAGATGTAATGAAGCAGAAGGTTCATTAATACATATTTTTTGGGAATGCGAAAAAATTCAAGAATTCTGGAAAATGGTAATGGAGACAATCAATACAATTACAGGAATTAATTTAGAAAATAGACCATCGGTGGTTTTATTACTAAATATTCCAATGACAATGAAAAAATACAAAAACTTGCTGATAAGACATCTGATCATAGCCGCAAGGGCGTGCATCCCTGCTTTGTGGAAACAAGAGACTCCCCCATCTAGAGCACAATGGCTCGCTAAAGTTGCAGAGATACAACAAATGGAGAACTTGACAATGGCAATGAAAGATCAGGATGAGAGATACCTTTTGATATGGGCCCCCTATGTGAAGTTTAGGGAGGGGTGAAGAGGAGGGGGTGGGAAAGACGGCCGACTGGAGGTAAGTTTTGGTTTCTTTTTTTTTTCTCTTTTTTTTGGGGGGGGGGGGGGGGGGGGGGTTAACAAAATGTGGAAAGAAGGAAAGTGAGAAGTTTTGCATAAACAGAAAAGAGGTGGGAGATGGTGGGAAGAAGGAGAGATTCCTCTCCATCATTCTCTCTATTCTTTGGAATAAGTTTAATCTAAGTGGAAGATATGAAATGTAACAATCTGTGACATAAATCTTGAAATAAATAAAGAATTTATAATAAAAAAAAAAAAATCAGATGATAGATATAAAGATAGATATTTTGATAGATATAAAGTGCATTTTATATACATCTATATACAGGTCCGATCTGCCCTATAGGCTCACTATGCAAGCCGCTTAGGGCCCCGCAAATTTTCGACAGTAGAACACCCCCTCCCCCCGCTTCTCAACTTTAATCTGCAGCGCCCCCATGTGACATATCATTTTGCCCCAGGGAGGTCAGGATCGGCACTGTCTATATAGATCAGACCCAAAATGAGGGACAAATGAGGGACATTGCTCCAAATCAGGGACAGTCCCTCCAAATCAGGGACAGTTGGGAGCTATACACTGGTGACGCTAGTTAGCCAGTTAGCTATTTAGGCTCACCGTCAGGTTTTTATAGTGTCAGGTACCCCTATATATTACCCAATAATGTTTAACCAACTGATTGCCCCCAGTTAACCTTTTTACCCCCTGTCATCAGTGAACACCATATAAGTGTTACGGGTGGCGCTGGTTAGTTAGTTTGCTTTTTATAGCGTCAGGGCACCTGCCCTTTATTACCCAATAAAGGTTTAACCCCTTGATCGCTCATCAGATAGGGTCTGTGTTGCCCCAGGCAGCGTCAGATCAGTGCCAGTAGCGCTAACACCCACACACGCATCATACACCTCCCTTAGTGGTATAGTATCTGAACAGGTCAATATCTATACTAGCTGTGAAGGACTTTTATGCAATTGCCTATATACTTCAGTTTAATTCTCTCCCTGCTATTTTAATGTCTGTGTGTTATGGGTAAAAGGTGACTTTTTGTATTCTAAAGGGTTTCATGACTTTTTGCAACCATGTGCTCTATGGAGTCTGCCTCTAGCCCTGGATAATTGGATTACCTTCCCATTTGTCTCCAGGATAGAGGCCTCTGTAAAACCTGTTTAAACCAGATTGCCATGCTGCCAGTAAGGGACAATGACCTTTCAATGCTTAGACTATTGGAATGCTAAGTGGCTTGTGAAATACCTTTCCATTGTGTTCTGCAGATGAATAGCCGTTGTCAGAGAAGAGACGCCTAGCCACCTCGTCCGGCGACCTGATTAGATAATTGATTCATGTTAATTGTTGTTCTGATTTCTTCATTGTAGTAATTACCCCCTGGGGCTTTTGTCTCAATACACATAAGTCTTTCTATTCAAACCTTTCTGACCAATCTCTGCTGTGTCATTTTTAAGTCCTCATTTGCATGGTTAAGGAGGACCTGATGGGAAACTGCCTGGACTTTAAAAAGGACCAATAAGAAAGCGGTTGTTGGGGGCGGGATGTTCCAAATTCTGTATAAAAGTGTGCTGTGTACTTTCAATATAGTGTGTCCTGTTTACATCCAGCATTAAGCTTTGGCTCATGTGTGGATTATTCAGCGATTCCAGGGATATTCCTACTCGTGGAATATTGGGTGATTTTCTTTTAATTCAGAAAAAGGGAATGGATGACAGGGATATGTTATACTACCGTCAGACTAGCGTCCCCAGCAGTTTAGGTTTCCCAAAAACACAGTGTTAGCGGGATCAGCCCAGATACCTGCTAGCACTTGCATTTTGACCCTCCGCCAAGCACAGCCCAGCCCACACAAGTGCAGTATCGATCGATCACTGTCACTTACAAAACACAACGCACATAACTGCAGCTTTCGCAGAGTCAGACCTGATCCCTGCGATCGCTAACAGTTTTTTTGGTAGCATTTGATACAGTTGCTGACAGTCAGGTGCTTTTTTTCCTATGAATCTTACTAGTGTACCAGTAAATTTAGATCCCAAAATGGCAAATCGAAGGTACACTAGTGAAGAGGCCTACACATTTCTAAGCATGACAGATAGTAAAGAGGAAGTCACTCATCTGTCAGATTCTGGCTCAGAATACGATCCTATAGACGACAGCGGCTCCATGACAGATAGCACTGACAACGGAGTTGAGGCCTCTGCCAAGGTCGGATATTCCATGGACTCAGCATGCCTCTCAGCAAATAGCTTGAGGTGTCTACTTTCCAAAATGGGGTCACTTGAGGGGGTTTTGTGCTATCTTAGCATTGTATGGCCTTATAAACTGTGATAGGTAGTGAGGAGTGAAATCAAAGATTTACACCCTTAGAAAGC
Organism: Rana kukunoris; assembly: GCA_029574335.1. Taxonomy (NCBI): domain Eukaryota; kingdom Metazoa; phylum Chordata; class Amphibia; order Anura; family Ranidae; genus Rana; species Rana kukunoris. The sequence goes on along the minus strand of JAJQKJ010002419.1, from coordinate 86,930 downwards.
CTGAAGGTGGTGCTTGGTTTTCGGGGGCCCCGTAGGCGGCTAGGCTCCCAAAAATTGCCACACGTGTGGTATTCCCATACTCAGGAGAAGCAGCAGAGTATATTTTGGGGTGTGAATTCACAAATGACCATGGCATGTTTGAGCAATATATAATTTAGTGACAACTTTTTGTAAAAAAAAATTGACATTTTTCAATCACTTGGTTAAATATTCAATGGGCTCAACATGCCTCTCAGCATTTTCCTTGGGGTGTCTACTTTCCAAAATGGGGTCATTTGGGGGGGTTTTGTACTGCCCTGCCATTTTAGCACCTGAAGAAATGAGATAGGCAGTCATAAACTAAAAGCTGTGTAAATTCTAGAAAATTTACCCAAGTTTGTAGACGCTATAACTTTTGCGCAAACCAATACATATAAGTTTATTGACATTTGTTTTACCAATGACATGTGGCTGAATACATTTTGGCCTAAATGTATGACTACAATTGAGTTTATTGGATTTTTCTTGTAACAAAAAGTAGAAAATATAATATTTTTTTTAGAATTTCTGGTCTTTTTCTGTTTATAGCGCAACAAAAAAATCGCAGAGGCAATCAAATACCATCAAAAGAAATCTCTATTTGTGGGGAAAAAGGGACGCAAATTTCATTTGGGTACAACATTGCATGACAACACAATTACCAGTTAAAGCAGCGCAGTGCCAAATTGTAAAAAGTCCTGGACCTCAGTGGGGAATATCTGAATAATGCCTGCAGCTACAGGCATAATTCAGATATCCTTTTTTTTCAGGCAGGGATTCTGTGCACCATAATAACAATCATAGCGGCGGTTCCTCCACATCTGGTGCTTTTCCAGGCTCTCCTGTGCCATCGGAGGCCCAGAGAGCGAATCAGCCGCCGCCGAATGAAGAGCATAGAGATGGTCACCGGTTATCTCTATGACCGCCGGAGGCCCGGGCGCTTCCGGGTACCCGGAATTAAACCGCAATTGTGACTGAAAGCATGAGATCGGTGAATTTTTTTTCACAATCTCATGCTTTCCAGCCTGGAGGAGAGATGTGGGGTCTTATTGACCCCGCATCTCTCCATAAATAGGACCTGTCACACACTATTCCTATTACAAGGGATGTGTACATTCCTTGTAATAGGAATAAAAGTGATTCAAATTTGTATTTTAGTGTAAAAAAAAAATAAAAAAAAAAATAATTTAACCACTTAAGACCCGGACCAAAATGCAGGTAAAGGACCTTGCCTCTTTTTGCGATTCGGCACTGCGTCGTTTTAACTGACAATTGCACGGTCGTGCGACGTGGCTCCCAAACAAAATTGGCGTCCTTTTTTCCCCATAAATAGAGATTTTTATTTTTTGCTCTATAAACAAAAATAGAGCGACAATTTTGAAAAAAATGCAATATTTTTTAATTTTTGCTATAATAAATATCCCCCCAAAATATATATATTTTTTTTTTTTCCTCAGTTTAGGCCGATACGTATTCTTCTACCTATTTTTGGTAAAAAAAACTGCAAAAAGCGTTTATCGGTTGGTTTTCGCAAAATTTATAGCGTTTACAAAATAAGGGATAGTTTTATTGCATTTTTAACTACTTAAAGACCCCCGCACGCACATATACGGCCACAACATGGCTCGTACAGGCACAAGGGCGTAAATTTACGTCCCCGCCTGAGTGCGGTTCGGGGGTCCCATCGGGACCCCCTCCGCGGCGTGCGGGGGTCTCCCTACCTCTGGGAGCGATCCGGGATCTGCGGGCGGATGTCCGTGTTTTCCGCCCCCCCCGCGATCGCTCCCAGCCAATGGGAGCGCGCTCCCAGCCTGTCACTTCCTCCTCCTGTGTTTACACAGGAAGGAGGAAATTATGTATTCTCTCATCGCAGCGCTGTTTCCAGCGCTGCTGATGAGAGAAGACATGCCAAGTAAGTGTGCACCAACACAACACTGACACACACTCACATAGGCATATTAACCCCTTGTGATCGCCCCCCCCCACCCCCCTGTCACAGTGTTACTGAATGCAGTGATTTAATCACTGCATTTAGTGTCAGTGTGACAGGCACTGTAAAAAACAGTTAGTGTTAGGTTCAGGATAGCCCCCCCACCCCCCTAATAAAGTTTTAACCCCCTGATCACCGCCCTAGTTAACCCTTTCACTCCCTATTGCCAGCGTCACTAAGCGATCATTTTTCTGATCGCTGTATTAGTGTCGCTGTTCCCGCTAGGTAGCTATTTTTTTTTTATTGTGATTTTTTTTTTTTACTAAAGACATGTGGCTAAATAAATTTTGGCCTAAATGTTTGACTAAAATTTAGTTTATTTGATTTTTTTTTAACAAAAAGTAAAAAATAGTGTTTTTTTTTCAAAAATGTCGCTCTATTTTTGTATATAGCGCAAAAAATAAAAATCGCAGAGGTGATCAAATACCACCAAAAGAAAGCTCTATTTGTGGGAAGAAAAGGACGCAAATTTTGTTTGGGAGCCACGTCGCACGACCGCGCAATTGTCTGTTAAAGCGACGCAGTGCCGAATCGCAAAAACACCTTGGGTCATTTACCAGCGTATTGGTCCGGGTCTTAAGTGGTTAATCATTTTTTTTTTTTACTACTAATAGCGGCGATCAGCAATTTTTTCGTGACTGCGACATTATGGCGTACACTTCCAACAATTTTGACACATTTTTGGGACAATTGTAATTTTCACAGCAAAAAATGCATTTAAAGAGATTTATTTTGGTGGTATTTGATCACCTCTGCGATTTTTATTTTTTGCTCTATAAACAAAAATAGAGCGACAATTTTGAAAAAAATTCAATATTTTTTACTTTTTGCTATAATAAATATCCCCCCAAAATATATATAATTTTTTTTTTCCTCAGTTTAGGCCGATACGTTTTCTTCTGCCTATTTTTGGTAAAAAAAATTGCAAAAAGCGTTTATCGGTTGGTTTTCGCAAAATTTATAGCGTTTACAAAATAAGGGATAGTTTTATTGCATTTTTGATCATTTTTTTTTACTACTAATAGCGGCGATCAGCGATTTTTTTCGTGACTGCGACATTATGGCGTACACTTCGGACAATTTTGACACATTTTTGGGACAATTGTAATTTTCACAGCATAAAATGCATTTAAATTGCATTGTTTACTGTGAAAATGACAGTTGCAGTTTGGGAGTTAACCACAAGGGGGCGCTGTAGGATTTGTGTGTTCCCTGCGTGTGTTTACAACTGTAGGGGGGTGTGGCTGTAGGTGTGACGTCATCGATTACGTCCCTCTATAACAGGGATGACGTGATCGATGCTGCGGCCACAGTGAAGCACGGGGAAGCCGTGTTTACACATGGCTCTTCCCGCTCTTCAGCTCCGGGGACCGATCGCCGCACTCCAGCGGCAATTGGGTCCGCGAGTCCCACGGTCCCGGTCCCGGAGCTTCGGACCGGGTCACGGGAGCGTGCCGCGGGAGCGCGCCGCGGGCGCGCGCCCGTGACCCACGGCTGGGTACTAGAACCAACGTATATATATATACGTTGATGTGCCCAGCCGTGCCATTCTGCTGACGTAAATGTACAGTAGGCGGTCCTTAACTGGTTAAAACACCCTTGTCCCCAGTAGCTCGCACTCAGAAGCGAGCGCGCATGTAAGTGCCGTTCAAACCACACATGTGAGGTATCGCCACATGAGTTAAAGCGAGAGCAATAATTCTAGCACTAGAAATCCTCTGTAACTCTAAACTGGTAACCTGTAAAAAAAAATAAGCGTTGCCTACTAATGTGTGGCGCCATTTCATGAGTGTGCGCAATTTTAAAGTGTGAAAAGTTAGGTATCAATTTACTCCGCGTAACATCATCTTTAACATTTAAAAAAAAAATTGGGCTAACTTTAATGTTTTCTTTTTTTTTTTAATTTATATAGTTGCAATAACCGCCACTTTATTCCCTAGGGTGTCTGCTAAAAAAAATATACAATTTTCTAGCAAAAAAATAATGATTTTTACACGAAGGAAAGAAGTGCCAGAATAGGCGTGGTATGGAAGTGGTTAAGGATATTTAGGCCATGGTCATTAAGCATAAGTATTCCCTTTTCTTTCCTTTTTTTTTCTTTCTGTAATTTTGTTGTACAATGCCATTCTTTACAAGAAAAATATATTAAACAGGACTCCTTACATCCACTCAACATGCTTTAGCCACCTGCCTACCGGGCCAATTCTTATGCCGTGTACACACGGTCGTTTTTTGCGATGAAAAAAAACGTTGTTTTTTAAAACGTCATTTTAATTGATCGTGTGTGGGCAAAACGTTGTTTTTTGTCTTAAAAAAAACGACCAAAAAAAAATTCCAACATGCTTGAATTTTTTGTGTCGTTTTTCAAAACGTCGTTTTTTGTTTCACAAAAAGTCACCATGTGTAGCAAAAACGTCTTTTAAAACGACGTTTTTCAACCCGCGCCTGCCCAGAAGCTAGTTATGAAGCGAGCTTCAATGGAAAAGAGTGGTGAACGTAACCTCGCTTTTTGTGAAAAAAACTATGGTGTGTATGCAACATCGTCTTTGAAAAGTGACGTTTCAAAAACGTCGTTTTTTACTTCACAGAAAACGTCGTTTTTTTTCATCACAAAAAATGATCGTGTGTACGCGCCATGATACTCCCACACACATATAAAAATGTACTTTTTTTTGCTTAGAATCCCCAAAAATGATATATATATTGGGGGGGAGCCCTATAGAATAAAATGATGGCAATTTGTTATGTCACATGGATTTTGCGCAGCGTTTTTTCAAATGCTATTCTTTTTTTTAACCACCTTAATATCAGGCTTTCAAACCCACCTCCATACCAAGCCTATTCTGACACTTCTCTCCTACATGTACAAATCATCATTCTTTTGCTAGAAAATTACTCAGAACCCCCAAACATTATATATGTTTTTTTAGCAAGCACCCTAGGGAATAAGATATGGAAAAATCGAATGCGCTACTGTGAGTACACAATTGTGAAAAGACTGGATAGCAACCACAAATCTGAGGCAGCTCAATCTGTAGTGTCCACAAAACACAGAAATGTATAAAAGTAAAATAAGTGATGAGCGCTTCAAATGGTGATGCGTGAGCACTACAAAAACACACAATACATAAATGTCAAGAAAGAATAAAAAATCATTAAAAAAAACACTAAATAGCTATATGTGTATACAAACACTCATGCATCCAAAAAGTGCATGCAAAATCAAAGTTCCATGTGTCAAAACACAGCAAAAAGGCAAACAGTGAAGTCCTATTAGCCAGTGAGATACGTGCTGGGCTATGGACAGTTGCACCGGGCAGTCTATAGCTGGTGTCTGCTGGTGGGTTGGATGATTGTGTGGTGAAGGAACTTCACTATAGATGTTGTTAAATACTGGACATCCACAACAGGTGTTGTAGTTCCCTTACCTTCAGGGTGCTATATGTAAGCATATAGTAAGGTCCGTCCAGATATGGAGATCTCGCTATCCCGGATGGATTCCCTCTGGTGTATCCAGGTGATGGTGCTGTTCCTGGCTCAGCAGTCCACAGAGTGATGGTAGTGGATATAGAAAGGAAAAAACGAATCTCCAATGGTGAAGTAAATATGAACCAACGTGGGTTTATTAAAGAAAAACAGAAGTAAAATCCAACAAAATATAAAATCCGACAGAGTCAAAAAATGATGATCAAAAGTATAGAGACGGAGCGATCGTTCTACCGCCAGTATTGTGTTGGCCTCAGGCTATTCGAGATCACGTGACACCCGCACTAGCCGGAGGCCAACAGAATACTGGCAGTAGAACGATCGCTCCGTCTCTATACTTTTGATCATCATTTTTTGACTCTGTCGGATTTTATATTTTGTTGGATTTTACTGTTTTTCTTTAATAAACCCACGTTGGTTCATATTTACTTCACCATTGGAGATTCGTTTTTTCCTTTCTATATCCACTACCATCACACTGTGGACTGCTGAGCCAGGAACAGCACCATCACCTGGATACACCAGAGGAAATCCATCCGGGATAGCGAGATCTCCATATCTGGACGGACCTTACTATATGCTTACATATAGCACCCTGAAGGTAAGGGAACTACAACACCTGTTGGGGATATCCAGTATTTAACAACATCTAGAGTGAAGTTCCTTCACCACACAATCATCCAACCCACCAGCAGACACCAGCTATAGACTGCGCGCCCCCATTGGCTGCTCGGCAAAATGACGTATAGCTACGTGATCTTGCCCAGCAGAGCCTAACTGCCGCCGTATAACTGCGGTGGGTGGTCGGCAAGCAGTTAAAGTGGATCTTCACTGCATCTGAGCACCGCAATCCAAAAACACTATTTATTATTTTTTAATATTTAAAGCAAACCATCCATGTCTCAATGTTTTATTTTGTAGATAAATCAGTTTGACAACTCCCTAGCATTTCTGGCCATGGCCATCTTAAGTAAGTGCAAATGAATCATGTAAAATTTACTTCCTGGTATCCATCTTTCCTTAGCAGAAGAGTAAACCCCTCCTGAAGACTCCTGGGATGTATGACATAATTTGCCTAGGCAAGAACCCATGAAGTAAATAAGGATTTTTAAAAAAAGTTTAAAACGCTGCAGCTTTACTGCTCGGTTCCCTACGGCGCATGCGCGAGTCGCGCTGCGCCCGCCGATTGGCTCCCGCTGTGTGCTGGGAGCCGAGAGTTCCCAGCACACAACAGGAAAAACCCGTCTTTTGCCCGAGACTGCGGGCCGGAAGTGGGTGAGGATACCTGTCTTTAGACAGGTATCTGCACCCCCTCCCCCCTAAAAAGTGTCAAATGTGACACCGGAGGGGGGGAGGGTTCTGATCAGCGAATCTTCACTTTAGGGTGGAGATCCGCTTTAAATGGCTACAGGGACCTTCCTTATAGTGGTAATAGCATCTGTGTGTACAGCACCAGAAAGATCTCCAGATCACAGATCACTGATCGCTATAAAAATGCCAATGGTCCCAAAAATGTGTCAAAAGTGTCCGAAGTGTCCGCCATAATGTCGCAGTACCGAAAAAAATCGCTGATCACTGCCATTACTAGTAAAAAAAAAAAATATTAATAAAAATGCCATAAAACTACCCCCTATTTTGTAAACGCTATAACTTTTGCGCAAACCTATCAATAAACGCTTATTGCTATATTTTTTTTTATCTTTATGAAAAATATGTAGAAGAATACGTATCGGCCTAAACTGAGGAATAAAATATTTTTTTTTAATATATTTTTGGGGGATATTTATTATGATAAAAAGTATTAATTTTTTTCAAAATTGTCGCTCTATTTTTGTTTATAGCGCAAAAACGAAAAACCGCAGAGGTGATCAAATACCACCAAAAGAAAGCTCTATTTGTGGGGAAAAAAGGACGCCAATTTTGTTTGGGAGCCACATCGCACAACCGCGCAATTGTCATTTAGAGGAACGCAGTGCCGAATCGCAAAAAGTGCTCTGGTCTTTGACCAGCAATATGGTCCGGGGCTGAAGTGGTTAAAGAAAATGTTGAAATGTTCACCCACCAATATCTTGTGAAAAACAGTTTTAGTGCTCTTGCTGACCCTAGTTATAGTTAGAAAGGCTAACAAGAACCTCAAAGCTTTACACTAAAATGATGTAAAAAAACAATATTACCTCCTTAAAACAAAAGTTAGTTATATTTTATCACTTTTCTGACAGCTCAAAAAAGCAAGGTGTTAATTTAATTATATAATAATGAACAATGCAGGTCTTCCTCTAGAGAACCACCAGATGGCGGTGTCACTATACTTTTTACAAGGGCCACTGCAGTAAGATTGTATGTTGTTAAAAAGATTTAGAGCCACTACCTTGTCAGATCTTGTCTGCAGGGCCGCTGTAAGAAATCATGGGGCCCCGTACAGCATACCGGACAGGGCCCCCTGGTCCCGCCCACAACCCCACCCCTGGCTCCGCCCCTGGCCCTCATGCTGTCACGAAATCTGTGGGAATGGTGGCAGGAGCTTAAACATGTAAAATGTTCCAAAAGGTGAACCTTTAATTACCATTATTATTCTAAACTTTTTATACTATCATAAAGCAGCAGAGATGTCTTATTTTAAAACATTTTTGACAACAACTAATTAGCTGGGATGAACTCAGGCGTGTTCGGACTGTAGTCTGAACCCACCTTATCTATACCACCAGGAAGCTTTACAGCACCCCACCAATGATAACTGGATCTAAATGGGAGAGATGTCAGTGTTTTGACATCTGTGCCTGTTCAGTTTGTGTCCTCATACACCACAGACTTGTGTCCATTTACATCAGGCTACCTCTGATCTGTCATATTTAGGTCTGGAAAAATAGAAAAGGATGTTCTTTTCATTTATTTATTTTTTGACCTGAATGCCGACAAGTCAATTCATATGTGGACTCCTGTAGACCTACATGGAGCTTAAGTTTCAATTGGGTCCACATAAGTGGCGACTGGTGCTTAAATTTTTTTTTTGTAGGGGGGGGGGGGGTGCAAACAAACTGAAAAAATCAGAAAAAAAACCCATCAATTGCAGCCACTGTGCCATCAAACACAGCTACTGTGCCCATCAATTGCAGCCACTGTGCCATCAAACACAGCTACTGGCCCATCAATTGCAGCCACTGTGCCATCAAACACAGCTACTGTGCCCATCAATTGCAGCCACTGTGCCCTCATAAGCAGCTACTGTACTCACTGGTCCACATGATAAACTGAAAGGCAGACTTGATTGCCAAGGATGAGCTCCGGCGTGTTCGCACACCCCACACGCAGAGCCCGCCAAGAAGTTGACACGGCGCTGCGATAATCACAGGCAGGGAGACATTTCCCGATCTCTGCAACCGCGCATCGGGACAATGTTTCACTGCCTGTGATTAGCGCAGCGTCGTGTCAACTTCCTGACGGGCTCTGCAGGTGGGGCTTGCGAACACACCGGAGCTCATCCTTAGCTGATTGCAAAGCTTAGGTGAAAAATTCTCAAAGGGGAGTGGTTTGGGGGGGTGGTAACAATGCAGCTTGGCTGTGTGTTTTTACTGTCCCTTCCCCCAACACACGTGTATTAGCATCTTATTGTGTGCTCATGGTCATTATTATGATGATCATCAGAGTACAGCAGGTGCTCTATGGCTCTGTTGTGTGTAACATGCTGTTGGGTGCTGACTTTGTTATGGCTGTGCTGTGTTGTAGTCTGTAACACTCAGTACAGCCATACATTAAGAAAGTCAGCACCTAACAGCATGTTACACATGACAGAGCCATAGAGCACCTGCTGTACTCTGATCATCATAATAATGACCATAAGCACACAATGGGGAGTCAGGGGACTGTGTGATGTGTCAGTGTGTGTGTGTGATGTGTGTGCAGGGGGATTGCTTGCCTGTGGACCAGCGTCGGGATTACTCTTTTATTCAGCCTCCGCAGTGATCAGTCTCTCTCTCAGGCTGCAGCACAGCATTAAGGGAAGGGAGCCACATTACAATTGTATCCATAGGCTGAGGAAAGCATACAGTGAGACAAGGTACACAGATGCAGAAAAGAGATTGTATGCCTCCACCCGAAAAATTGAGAAAAAGTCCCTCTTCTTCTCTCACCTCCTGGGCCCCTCTATTAACATGATGGGGCCCAGGAAGGTACTATATACCTTGCCAATCAAGTAGGTGCAGCTTAATCAAGTTATTAAGCTAATTCATTTTTTTTAGCTAGAAATCTGCTCGGGCTGGTTGTAGTGCCCTATCAGCGGCCCTGCTTGTCTGCATCTTTTTCTCATCATTAAAGTTGAACTGTGAGCTTCTGTGCATTAGAAGCTGCAGCAAGGGAGGTGCAGCCCACCTAATTTCCTGGCTGGATGATGTCCAGCATCATCTAGTGCTATCCTCCCTAGCCTTACTGTCCCTGGACCATACCTCTCATTCAATTTATTTTAGTTTTTTCAATCATGGAGGCTCAGCATCATATGTGGGTGTTATCTAGAGCAGACTGCAGGCAATTGAAGCCAGCATAGCAATGCCCACTTCCCCAGACTGACACCTACCCATCAAGGCATTTGATATACTTGCATAACTCCCACCAAGAGTCAGACCACTGTTTCCATCATAGCAGAGGGCTCTTGAAAGAAAATTGTACCCAGAAAGATCCCGTGGACACACAAAGTGTCATTGTTATTATCACTGGAGCACCATACCAGCCCTGAGATACAGATAACTATCTTCTATTCAATATGTTACAAATACTTTACCGAAAAACAAAACTGATACGGATATGGTCTCTATCTGATTATTATATACGGTGGAACCTTGGATTCAGAGCATAATTTGTTCCAGGAGAATGCTCGTAATCCAAAGCACTCACATATCTAAGCGAGTTTCCCCATAGAAGTCAATGGAAATTAAAATAATTTGTTCCACATTGCAATACCGCATGTGGCCAGAGGTGGGGGGGCAGACAGCCTCAGAAAGGCACGGGGACAGCACGGCTGAACTCGGAAAACCTTGGAAAGGCTCAGGAACAGAGTATTTCTGAGTTTTTATGAGCATGTACGAACGGCTCCGCTTGACTCCGGCTCCCCTCCCCACCTCAGGCCAGACGTGGTACTACACAACGCTGTGTCTTGAATCCTGCTCGTCTTGCGAGACAACACTCACAAATCGAGTCAGGATTTTTTTTAAAACAGCGAATCGCTGTCCAAATCGCAATCCAAAGTTTCACTGTACAACATAATAACCAAATAATGATGTGACACTACCTGTTAGATGTCTATAAAAGGAATCAGTAAACTGCTTCTATTATCTCACAGGCCTCTGTCCTTTTCTGTCATATTTTTTGGAGCATACATTTCGTCAGATTTCAGACCTGAAGAACAGTGCTCTTTAATTTCACCTCTTGACACATCACTTATCTTTGTGGGACTCATCACGTCGTCTCACCCCTCACTCCAGTGCTTACTTTACTCACGAGGGGTCTACCTTCCATACTTTATCAGTGCTCTGTACTATACGGGCCTCGACTTCCAGCTCTCCCTTCAATGACCTTCTCTCCAGGACAACACCTTAACTACTCACCAAACCTAACCAAGTGAAAGGATAACCACTCCTGATTACATTGTCTACATATTTATTTTACATCAGCTACATCTTTCAATAATAACATGGGTAGAAACTACACCACAGCCCTCTAAGAGCCGGTTCACACTGGGGCGGCACGACTTCGGGGGCGACTCGGCAAGGCGTCCTGAAGACGACTTCAGAGGCGACTTGCAAAATGACTTCTGTATACAAGTCAATGCAGGTCGCCCCCGAAGTCGTACAAGAACCTTTTTCTAAGTTGGAGCGACTTGCGTCGCTCCTATTAGAACGGATCTATTGCATAGAATAGGACGCGACTTGTCAGGCGGCTGAGTCGCCTGACGAGTCGCCCCAGTGTGAACCAGCTATAAAACAGGCAAAGAAATTGCAAGTAACCACAAGACCATCTTGCCAGATAGGCATGTGTAGAACAAAAACATTTGTTTTGTTTTCGTTTCGTTATTTACATAAATTTGTTTAGTTACATTTGTTTCATTTGTTTAATTCGTTTTCGGGATTCGGCTTATTTGTTTTCGAATCGATTCAAAAAGTTTTCAAATCAATTTAGACTAGTTTTCGAATTAGAAAAGTTTTCAAATCAATTTCAAATAGTTTTCGAATTCGAATAGTTTTTGAATCTCAGAGGTCCTCAGGGCAATCGCATTTCTCAAAATACAGAAAACCCCAGGCCCTGATGTCCTTGTACTATAAAAAAAATCTCAGATCCCTTTGCTCCCTCTTAATTTTCAGCTCATATAGTTATGCTTCTGAAACCAGGCAAAGACTCCTTAGATCAACACAGTGTCCGGCCAAACTTGTTATTGAACATGGTCAGCAAAATTACAAGATATGCCTTAACGCTGTGGTGTCCAGGATTCCACTATGCAAGGTCCAGCACCCGATAGTTGCATTACAGGCAAAACTTTGTTGTTGATCCTATAATCTTATTTACAAGGCTCAGGTAAGATTTATCTTAGCATAGTAGCTTTTTGAAATGGATCAGATCTAGAAATGCTGTCCCTTGATTCTTAAGAACCTGTGCGGGATTATAGCATGGAAGTTCACAGAGAGCTTGAAATTGACCATCCACTATTTTAGACACTGGCAAAAAAAACTGGAGTACTTCCTCTATGTGAGGGGTTATATAGGGGATCACTTCCTGTTTTTGGTTATTCTACCAGTGTCCAGTCACCGATAGGTGGCGCATAACCCAGGTAGTAATGTATATGGCTGCTCTGTGTCCTGTGATGTACAAGAAAAAAAAAACGTTTTGGTTAAAACTGCAATGCCTAGTACACGCAATCGTTTTTCCCGATGGTCACAAGACCGCCGGGAAAACCCGAGGGGAAAACCAGGAACCGGCCCCTTTTCCCTGTACACACGGCCGGTTTTCCCGACAGGAAAACTGCCAGGAGAACTTTGGTTGGGAAAACCGGCCATGTGTATGCTCCCTTGCAGTGTTTCCCATAAGAAAGCTGCGGGGAAAAAAACGATGCGATTTGCAGGGAGAAAAAAATAGAACATGTTCTCATTTTTTAACCCGCACTTTTCCTGTCGAGAAAACTGCTAAGGCACATATACACGTCTGGTTTTCCCGGCCAAAGGATAACACGGCCGTTTTCCCGACGGGAAAAACGATCGTGTGTACTAGGCATTACTCATTGCACCCATAACTTATATTTTAGGAAATGTATGTGTTAAATCAGTTATGGGTTTCTTACATGTTCCAGAGTCTTCAGCTGTAAGATTTACCTGCTAGAGTTCCAAGCTATGCAATGGAATCACATCTGCTGAAGGAAAAGTCTTCCATTGAGGTACACGCCATCACGGACATTAACTAAGAAAAATCCAACAAAGTAAATGGTTTGTAATGGCCACGGCAAGTAGATGAATATGGAAGCTTAGGATTAGAGACAAAACAACTACAGTCAGTGGGTAAATAAATAAATAAAAATAACATTGAAACGTGTGTGTATGTGTGTGTGTTAGGACATTTAAAAGGAATTACTGCATAGAGAAAAGAAGAATAACAAACACATGAATATTTTCAAACAAAGTCTTTAGTTTAGCTTTACAAAAATTGCACACATAAAAAAAATGCACCTGCCCTATACAAATTATTTACAGATATGTGTTGCTTATTTTAGCATCTCACACTATTCAAATTACACTTAAAAACAGGAACTGGCAAACTTCCGTGGATTTTATGAAGTAAACTGTACAACAAATAGTAAAACAAATCATTATTACAAAACACAATAATTGCACTGATCACAAGAGTACATGTAAAATTCATGTAGGTGTGTACACATATAACCGATACTAATAGAAAACGATTGCTTTCGCAATCATAATTACCCCTATGTAATTCTAAAGCATCTTCACTTGATTCAGCTCTCCACTAACATGAGTTTAAAGAAGGTTCTGCTAAATTCCTGGTTTTAAAGTTGACTTACTACAAATCAGTTTTAAGAGGATTTTCCCTGTTCTCCAATTTGGCGTCTTAAATAATCCAAGGGCTGCTTACTGGGGAAGGTCTGAGTAGTGCAGACCCCCACCAAAAACTTAAATGAAATGTTAAATGTTATTTTATTTCATGTAATTGGAAAGAAAAGTTGAAGAGTTCTTATTTTATTTTAAGATTACTTAACTGATAGCCCTGAATATCATGGCAGTGTTCAAAAGCTATCCACATTGTGCTAACCCTGCAAACCAGCACAAGAAACAAGACACACATTTGTTAGAGCCCTTTCATACTGACAGCGCAGCCGACTTAGTGGTAAAGCGCCGCTAGTTTTAGCTTAGGCCGATAGCGGGACACTTTTAACCCTCACTAGTGGCCCAATAAAGGCTTAAAAGCGCTGCTGTCCATTGATTTCAATGGGCTGGGGCACTTTAGAAGCGGTGTATACACCACTCCTAAATCACCCCAAAGATGCTGCTTGCAGGACCTTTTTAACGTCCTGCCAGAGCAGCGCCCCAGTGTGAAAGCACTGAGGCTCTTCATAACATGTTTGATTTTTTATAGATTTTATTGGAACATTAAAGTGGAATTCCAGGCTACCACCAACTAGTCTTAAAAATGCTCCCTCCCCCCTCCTAACACCTTTGCTGACTAACCTGTGTAAGAAAGATTTATATTCTTACCTACTTTCAGGTAGATCCTGTTGTTGTCAAGGGAGTACTTGATAACAACTGGCAATGCCTGGGAGCAATGATATCACCCATAGGCTTCCAAAGGGCCCATCTAATATTTGTGCTCTCTCCCCTGCAGCCACCTCTTACAGAGGTTAGTAAGCATAGGTGTTAGGAGGGGGAGGGAACATTTTTATGACTAGTTAGGGTTTGCCTTGAATTCTACTTTATTCGGACACTGGAATCTGTGTCATCTAGCAATATAACTAGCAAACATGTTGTTAAAACCTAACAATAGCTTGTTGGACATCCTACTATAAAAACATGGGCATTTATGTGAATTCCCTCCACCCCCACCCCCACCCCCACCCCCACCTTTGCACCTTCACTTTTTTTGGGGATGCTATCTGCAAGATTTTGGGGGAATGTTTGCTCTTTCATTCAAACATTTTTTGTGAGGTCATGTACTGGACAAGAAGACCTAGATTCCTGAGTTTGGGGCATACATCCCTGAACATGTATGCCCCTAAATACAAGTGCAGTGTCCAGCCATGTCCATATTTTGAAAGGCTGCTAGCAGTGGAGCTGGACGCTGCACTTCTGTCCCCGAGTACTCAACAACTACCTGAAAATTTGTCCCACAGGTAGATTTAAAGATAATTTTCTCCCCCTAAAGATATCTTTGCGCTACAGAAGATTATTATCTAAAGCATGCCTAGAGAAATGCCAACACCTAACATCCCACTGCACATTCCCAGCAATTAAAAAAAAAAACAGTTGCAGTATTGGATTAATGTTCAACCAATATGCAATTGTAATATTTTTATATTCTCACTTTGGACTTTTTTCTACAAAAATAAAAAATAAAGTTGCAAAACACAATCAGTGGCTGAAAATCAGTGCTGAGTCCTTTCTGTAGTTTATGAAACTCATCTTACAATTATGATTCTAGCTGAATTTAATCTGAAACTAAGTCTTACACATTTGTACAGGCTCCTCTCCTGTACTGAAATTACTTAATCAGATTTCACTGTACACGTTGAACCTCCCACAGTGTGCAATAGAAAGTGCAGAAAATCAGATAGAGCCCACCTCATTTCTTGGTTGGGAAACATTCAGCATCATCTAGTACTTTCTTTCCCAGCTTAACTGTCCCTAGCCTATCATTCATTGAATTTCAGTAATTGTAGCTAGGGATGAGCCCGATGTTCGAGTCAAACGTAAGTTCGACTCGAACATCTGGTGTTCGCCTGTTCGCCGAATAGTGAACAATTTGCGAACAATTTGCAGAACACTGTTTAAAAGCCTATGGGAGATTAACATGAAAACTCAAAAGTGTTAATTTTAAAGGCTTATATGCATGGTATTGTCATAAAAAGTTTCTGGGGAACCGGGACCTGCCCCGGGAGAAAAAAAGTTTTAAAAACATAATTTTTTCCGGAGCAGTGATTTTAATAATGCTTAAAGTGGTGTCTATAGTATGCCCATAAAATGGCACACTTTTCCTGTGTTTAGAACAGTCCTGCAGAAAAATTTCATTTCTAAAGGAAAAAAAGTCATTTAAATACTACTCATGGCTGTAATGAATTGTCGGATCTCGACAATACAGATAACAGTCCATTACCTTAACCAAAATAAAATAAAAAAAATTGTGGGGCCCCCCCCAAATTCCATACCAGGCCCTTCAGGTCTGGTATGGATATTAAGGCGAACCCTGTGCCAATTATTATTATTTTTTAAATGGCGTAGCGGTCCCCCCAAAAATCCGTACCAGACCCTTAACCCGAGCACGCAACCTGGTAGGCCACAGGAAAAGAAGGAGGACGAGAGAGCACCTCCCATCCTGAACCGTACCAGGCCACATGCTCTCAACATGGGGGGATGGGTGCTTTGGGGTGGGGGGCACAGACAAGGGCCTCATCCCCACAACCCTTGCCCAGTGGTTGTGGGGGTCTGCGGGACAGGGGGTTAATCGGAATCTGGAAGCCCCTTTTAAAGAGGAAATAAACCCCAAACTTTTTTTACATTTTTTTAAATATTATGATCCAACAATGTATTTGTAAGCCCTACACATTGAAAGGTGACTAAAACAAGGTTTTGAAATACCTTTTTTTGCTTTTTTTGGGTATCAGCCGCGCCGTCTTTACTAGTAAATGCTGGCTTTTGTAAGGACATCATTTCCGCCCTTCCTTCCCTTCCCTGTCTAAATCTCGCACGATCGCGTCTAAACCAAGCCTCTTTTTTGATGTATGGAAGTCTCTGTGCTGCTATGGTTCACTCCCCTGTGTGACGTCTTGTTTTGTCACAAGGGGGAGAACCAGGAAGGAGATTACAGCTTTGCGAGGCTTCCCTCTGTGCTGTTTTTAGGCCTCGTACACACGAGGCAATCTATTTGTTCAAATCGGTCGGACCGACCGATTTGAACAAATCTGTCTGATAGGATTTTGGTTTGCTCGCGTGTACACACGAGCAAACCAAAATCCCCGCCAGCAGACGGCGCGCTGACGTGTCGGTGACGTGGCGGTGACGTTGACGCCGCCACGTCACCGCACCAGGAAGTAAAACACTTCCGCGCATGCGCCGAATCCATTCGGCGGCGGTGCGGGACGACATGTCTGCTGGTAAGTGTACTAACCAGCAGACATGTCGGGCGGACGGATTCCCACCCGATAGATTTCAAAGCATGCTTTGAAATCTGTCGGGTGGCCAAATCCGTCGTCTCGGCCGTACACACGATCGAATCTGTCTGCTGGGACGGTCTAGCAGACCGTTTCCAGCAGACAGATTTGATCGTGTGTACGAGGCCTTAGAGGAAGCTTTTGACACAGCATGCAGGGGAGAGAGAAGCAGCACACATAGTGTGCAGTTGATGAAAATACCCAGTGCGCAATCGCGCCTCACGTCACTCAAACTTGCAGGGCGATTTCTATGGAAACTAACACAGTAAGTACACTTTCACAAGCAGCTATCTAGATTACAAAGAGATAAAGTTAGATTGAAGGGTTTACAACCACTTTAACAAGAAGACCCCCCCGGATCCCGCCCCCCCCCATGTGAATTTATAACGGGTACAATGTACCCCTGCCATTTCACCAAAAAATGTGTCAAAATGGTAAAAAAAAAAAGACAGGAGACACTTCGGGACAAGTCTTTTGTTAAAAAAAAAAAAGTCCAACGATGACCATTCAACTCGCACCACCCGGAAAAAAAAGCAGCTCTGCTTCCATGGGCAGCTGACGCGTCTCCCACTGCGACAGCTGTTATATAGCTGAGGGTGGGGCCATCCATGACATAAACAGGTGACCCCGCCCCCTCTGAAGCCACGGGGTCACTGCTCCCAAATTTTTTTAGTTTTTAAATTTTTTTTTGCATTGATACATGTCCCCTGGGGCAGGACCCAGGTCCCCAAACACTTTTTATGACAATACCATGCATATAAGCCTTTAAAATGGACACTTTTGGTTTTTCATGTTCGTGTCCCATAGACTTTAATGGTGTTCACGTGTTCGAACACATTTTTTGCCTGTTCGCAAGTTTTAGTGCGAACCAAACCAGGGAGTGTTCGGCTCATCCTTCATTGTAATCATAGAGGCTCAAAAGTTCATGCAGGCCTTACCCAGGGCAGTCTGCATGCAGATGCAGCCTGCCTAGGAATGACTATTGCTCCAGACTGCCACCCAGGGCTGGGACAAGAGGTGGGCAGAAGGGGAGGCTGCCCTGGGTGCGGCACGTTTCTTCTACTTGAAGGCCGACAGGAGTCAGGACAGCGACATCACTACTTTGGTCAGCCTAGTGCAGAAAGCGTAAAGAGAAGAGAGCTGGGAGGAGGTGCGGGTTGTACTTCCTTTCTCTCTCCTCATAAGCTTGCACATAATGAAAGGCGACACTGCTGACACCCACATATCAAGGTATTTTCATGTTAACTCCTCCCAAGAGCTAACTCACTTCTTGCATCAGGCTGAGGGCACTTGAGAAAAGTAGTGAAACATGGGTTTGTGGTGATTTCAGTGTATTGCCTGCACTGAACAGGGAAGCACAGAGACCCACTGATAACATCACTGGGTACATAAAAAAAGGAAGGGTTAAAAAAAAAAAAATCATTAGCAAATTGATGAGGGAAGAAAGGATTGGGAAAAGGCAAAATATACTCGGATTAAACTTCACCTTTAACTGGTTTTGTCCGTCTTACTATGTCAATATATTATCTATATGTTTTACATGCAATGAAAATATAATGCAGCCTTATAATAGACTTGAAGTATATACGGAAATATAAAACATTCTTCCATTTTACATCTAGCTGTATATCTGTTTTGGTCCAGTTCTTCTTCCGTAAAATTTTCTCCAATAGTCATAATACGTCTCCGCTTTGTAGTTTTAACAGGCTGGAATCTCTGTGCGATCTAATAAAAAAAATAAAAAAAACAGTGAATAAAATAAGGGGCGTAGAAATTATAAAAAATAGAAAAAAAAGAAAATATTTGTTCTGTTTTATGTTCACTTCTATTTCCCTTAATTCCCAACCTTCACTAGGTACCTACAATTATTATGTAGCACCCTCTAGTGTGCTAGAAGTGTAGTGCTATGTTTTTGTAAGAGTAGGTAAATTTCCAGGCTTGGCTGCCAGCCAAGTCAGAGTGTGTTTTGATCTGGGTCTGGGAGTGACTCAGGGTAGAGCTAGGTGATTCACAAGCAGCATCACCAGGACCTCCCACTTCTGTCCAAAATGTTCTGGTGTTTTCTGGAAGAGGAGGTGGAGCTGGTTGTGGTACTTTAAGGAGCCCTGACGAATCCCCAACTTGGATTGGCAGGCCTCCTTAAATACCTAGGATCCTTGAATACCCAGGGTCAGCACAGCTGAGGGAGAGTTGTTCATGAGGAGATGGGAGTGTTAGGCTGTTGGTGGCCTTTGAGAGATCTCCCCAGTCTGGGGGGGTGACCTTGGGCCTGGGCTTGGGTGCAGACAGGACCCTCTGAGAACAGGTGGAGGTGTCCTGGACTGGAGCAGTGTTTCTCAATGCCAGTCCTCAAGGTGCCCCCCAACAAGTCATGTTTCAGGATTTCCCTCAGATGAAACAGCTGTGGTAATCACTAAGCCATTGAAACTGATCAAATCACCTGTGCAAAATAATAGAAAGCCTGAAAACATGACCTGTTGGGGCGAGTTGAGAAACACTGGATTGGAGGCACATGAGCAAGGAGAGGACAGCGGGAGAGAGCACTGCCAGGCAAGTCTCCATGGAGGAACAGGTCACACCCGGGCTGGTGAGTGATGCATAATTAGGAGGATTGGGGAGGCATGTCTGAGAGGACAGGGAGATAGCAGTCTGGAATGGGTGCAGAAACAGAAGAGTTGACTGTGGAAGAATGAGCAGGAGAGCCAGGCAGCTGCAACCATGCTGGTTGGCAGGACCTGAATAGGTGGTACTGGGGGCAGTAGCCACGTGTAGGACAACTAGTACCAAGGACTGCCATATTTTTGCTACACCATAGGGATCCCAGGTCCCTACCTGCAAAGGGAAGTTGCAAGGGCTGGCTGAGCCAGTATCAGGCCTAATCCTGTACTAGTTAGTCCTGGAAGTACAAGTAAGTGATGTGCTTTAGGTGTTGAGGAGGAATAGTCTGCAAGCAAGTGTTGTGCTGTAGTGAAGACTGGAGTGTATATAGTTGGTTCCATGTAAATATTCTGTAATTCAGAGGGCATCCCATATTCCCTTATCCCATCCAAGTTAATTGCCCTCAATACAAAAATCAAAACAAAGTGCAAGGACTGTTTTCTGTCTGAAGAGTGACTTGAAATAGTGTGCCTGGCTGGGCAGGGTGACAGGTGGACTAAAACTCAGCAGCCCCTATGTGGGTAACGCTACAATTATATTATTATTATTATACAGTATTTATATAGTGCCAGTTTGCAGAGTGCTTTACAACATTAGTGCAGACAGTACAATTACAATACAATTCAATACAAGAGGAGGGCCCTGCTCGTTAGAGCTTACAATCAAGGAGATAAACACAAAGCCTCAATGTAAATTATAATTTTTTAGTAAATCGGCCCCTTAATTTCAGGGAAGCACAGTGTTTCAAATCTGCCAAAAGAAGATCAGGTATTGCTCCTAGAGCAATGGAAATCCTGGAACCTTCAAGGCTTCTGGAGCAATGGGCCTATTTAAAACCTTGCTTTCCTCGTCTCATAAAAAAAAAAAAAAGAGTGTAGGACTGGGCAATCAACTCTTAGGCCACGTACACACGATCAAATCTATCTGCTGGAAACGGTCGGCCCGACCGTCCCAGCAGACAGATTCGACCGTGTGTACGGGCGAGCCGACGGATTTGGCCACCCGACAGATTTCAAAGCATGCTTTGAAATCTGTCGGCTGGGAACCCGTCCGCCCGACATGTCTGCTGGTTAGTACACTAACCAGCAGACATGTCTTCTCACACACGCGCCGAATGGTTTCGACGCATGCGCGGAAGTGTTTTACTTCCTGGTGCGGTGACGTGGCGGCGTCAACGTCACCACCACGTCACCGCGCCGTCTAGAGGCGGGGATTTTGGTTTGATCGTGTGTACACGATCAAACCAATACGTCCCCAGCAGACAAATTTGTTCAAATCGGTCGGCCGGCGTTAAATCTACGCCATGTCCGGCCCCATCTCCACCCCCCCCCCCTACTGTCTTCTGGGAGACACACAGATCCCAGAAGACAACAGGGACTAGTGAGGACGTGCAGCGCGACTCGCGCATGCACAGTAGGGAACCAGGCTTTGAAGCCGCAAGTCTTCACTTTCTGATTCCCTTACTGAAGATACCGGTGCCTGCACCCGGGAGCCAAGGGACAGGAGGGCTTTGGGTGAGGACATTGCGGGTACACAAGTCGCTTTAGATAATTCTCTATGAGCTTGACACATCTTACCACTGGGATTTTTGCCCATTCCTCCTTGCAAAACTGCTCCAGCTCCTTCAAGTTGGATGGTTTGCGCATATGAACAGAAATCTGTAAGTCTGACCTCAGATTTTATCAGAGCATTCCAGAGCATGACAGACACCCCACAAGGAAGCACTGATCTGAATACAAACACAGAGGAGGTTTCTTGAAGTGATTTGGAGTATGCTATATACGGATTATAAGAGGCTATACTAAGGCTATTTACAGCATCTCCTCACGATTTGCAAAAAACATTGTATATCATCACCTCCTGGTTACATCCTCCATTTGATATATATTTTTCTCTCTGACCACCAGGCAAAATAGGAGAGTTCCGTTATTTGGGGAATCATTTTACTTTGTGAGATCGCTTGGCAGGCCCCCATTCATGCCAGCTCCTGCAGTGTTCTATTAATTTTTTCTTAGTTGCATAGTAACACACCACATGACAAATTTGTGACTACATAATCTCCTAATACCCCTGACGAAGGGCTTAAACCAGAAACGCGTTGGGTACCAGAGAGCAAATTTAATCAATGGAGAGTAGCTTTAATACTGTTTGCTTGCTATGTAATGCCTTTTTTGTCAATTTCTTATATGACATGTTTTTATATGATCATAATAATTGTGAATGATCTATTTTATGTATAACAATAAATATTTTTCTACTCTTTTGTGTTGTTGTTGCCTATAAAGTCCCAAGCAAGGGGGTTTTCTTTCTTCATATATAATAGGGAATGTGGCAACAACACACTCTCTGATATGGTGGAATCCCCTTTTCTATATACAGATTTTCGATTGAATTGAGGTCTGGGCTTTGACTAGACCATTCCAACACATTTACATATTTCCCCTTAAACCACTCAAGTGTTGCTTTAGCAGTATGTTTGGGGTCACTGTCCTGCTGGAAGTTGAAACTCCATCCTAGCCTTAAATCACACACAGAGTGGTTCAGGTCTTGCTTAAGAATATCCCTGTATTTAGCACCATCCATCTTTCTCTCAACTCTGACTAGTTTCCCAGTCCTGACTGACTGACTGACTGCTGAAAAACATCCCCACAGCATGATGCTGCCACCACCATCTTTTACTGTGGGGATGGTGTTCTTTGGGTAATATAATGTGTTGGGTTTGCGCCAGACATAGGGTTTTCTTTGATGGCCAAAAAGTTCAATTTTAGTCTCATCAGACTAGAGCATACGTTTTAGAACTCTCCCACATGCCTTTTCGCAAACTCAAAAATGTGCCATTTTGTTTTTTGCTGAAAGTAATGGCTTTCTTTTGGCAACCCTGCCATAAAGCCCAACTCTATGGAGCATACGGCTTATTGTACTCCTATGTACAGATACTCCAGTCTCTGCTGTGAAACTCTGCAGCTCCTCCAGGGTTATCCTAGGTCTCTGTGCTGCCTCTCTGATTAATGCCCTCTTTGTCCGCTCCATAAGTTTTAGTGTGTGGCCATCTCTTGGCAGGTTTGCTGTTGTGAAAAACATATACTAAAACCCTAAAATTAGTGTAATAAAATATAAGCAGTGCTGTAAACAATGTAAGATGAAAGTCCATATAACACATCAAGTAGGTTTGTGAAAAAATAATGATAATAGCTTCCAATCTTCCACCATACTCGGTGTAAGTGAATCCTCTCCCTTCAGATGCAAAACTCACTAACTCAAATTGCCTTACACTCTTGTGTTTGGCGTGTAAACGTGTACAAAAAAGTTCTCACTGATAGGTATAGCAGATAATCCCAGTTCCAACCAATTCACTGCCAGAAAGCTCTGCATGTAAATAAAAGAAGTGCTCAAAATAGTGTGATACCATAAAATCAGTTTAATAACACACTTAAATCTTCAAATATAACACTCACATGAATCTCAAAAAATAAAGCAATACACTGCACAGCAAACACTCGTTCAGAGATGAACCGAAAACCGAGTATATTGGTCACAGCAGACCCAAGGTGTCAACTGATCGCTCACCACCTCCCCACTGTTCCTTCCTGGATCTTTGCTTCCTTGATACGTCACACGTTCACTTCAGATGGTTGCCGCACAGCCATGCCCCGACATGTTTCGTCATAAAAGACTTAGTCATGGGATTGATCTTGTTCTATTTTTTGAGATTCATGTGCGTGCTATATTTGAAGATTTACCAGTGAGGTCTTTTTGTACATGTTTACACGCCGAACACAAGAGTGTAAGGCAATTTGAGTTGGTGAGTTTTGCATCTGAAGGGAGGGGATTCACCGACACGGGGTGTGGTGGAAGATTGGAAGCTATTATAATTATTTTTTCACAAACCTACTTGATGTGTTATATAGACTTATATTTAAACACATTTATATATATATATTTTTTGGAATTTGTGCACATATTCAGTTTTGTCACATGGTGATGTTTATGGACATTAGCATTATTTTTGAATACCTGTGAAAACGGATATTTCATCTTACATGGTTTACAGCACTGCTTATATTTTATTACACTCATTTTAGGGTTTTAGAATATGCTTTTCACAATTTGATTTTTTTAAAGTAGATGCTTCACTTATTTGCCAATGTGACTACCGGTATCACTATTTGTTTATAAGCGCAGTGGTGGGAACTCAGAAAGGGAGGATTTATATTTGTTAACATTATTTACAGGTTTGCTGTTGTGCCATGTTCTTTCCATTTGGTTATGATAGATTTGATGGTGCTCTTAGGGATCATCAAAGATTTGTATATTTTTTTATAACCTAACCCTGACTTGTACTTCTCAACAACATTGTCCCTCACTTGTTTGGAGAGTTCCTTGGTCTTCATGGCAATGTTTGGTTAGTGGTGCCTCTTGCTTAGGTTTTGCAGCCTCTGGGGCCTTTCAAAAAGGTGTGCATATGTAATGACAGATCATGTGACACTTAGATTGCACACAGGTGGAAATCATTTCACAAATGCAGTGACTTCTGAAGGTAATTGGTTGCACCATGAGCGTCAGAACAAAGGGAGTGAATACATACGCACATGCCAATTATCATTTTTTTTATTTCTGAGAAATTGTCATAATAAATAAGGCAAGAAGCAGCAAATTAACATTATCACAACAATGATCTAATTATTGTAAATAACTTTTGTGTTCATGTGTGTTCACTGTGTACTTTACATATTTTAATTGTACTTTGCACTGCTCTACTGAATACACTTCTAAAGTTTGACTTCTCTTCAGCCTTTTGGCATCAACTAAATGAAAATGACCGGTGTGGTTGTTGAGCTAATGTGGTAATTCTAGACCGCTTGCAAACAAAACACAGAATAATGGCATCATTCAAATTTTATTAGATGGTAAAATACATACATGACATTAATGGAGTTCCACAATATCTTCGACTTTTTTTAATCACCAAGAGAAAGAGTAGGAGAAAGAAAGCATCTGAGAGAAGGAACAAAATCAAGAAGAAAAACGTAGAGAGAGAGAGAACAGGAAAAATAAGAGAGAATAAAGCAGAGAGGCAAAGAGAGAGGAAGGCATTGAAAGTATAGGAGAAAGGAGAACAATTGGGATTTTATATGAGGCGGTGACCTGGTAAGGTCAATTGCCTCTATCCTTATCTTTATGTCTAAAAGGTGGGGAAAGGGGATTGGGACTTTGAATGAAGCATGTAGGTATAAAGAATTCAGTGTATTATATAAATTAACATACAATCGCATAATCACAAATGAGTGTCTATCCAATACAATTCTAATAACTGGTACAATCCATAAAAATGTACAGTATATCTGTACATTTTTCTTGATCTCATGCTTTACAGCCTGGAGGAGAGATGTGGGGTCTTGCTGACACCGCATCTCTCTATAAAGAGGACCTGTCATGATAGATTCCTATTACAAGAGATGTTTACATTCCATGTAATAGGAATAAAAGTGTTTAACAAAAAAATGTAACAAAAAAATAAGGTAAAATACAGGCATACCCCACTTTTAAGTACACAATGGGGTTTATTTACTAAAGCTGGAAAATGCAAAAACAGGCTCACTTCTGCATAGATACCAATGAGCTTCCAGGTTTTATTACCAGGCTTAATTGAACAAGCTGGGGTTAGAAGCTCATTGGTTTATATGCAGAAGTGAGCCCGATTTTGCGCTTTCCAGCTTTAGTAAATAACCCCATTGTGTACTTAAACGTGGGGTATGCCTGTAACTCTAAACTGGTAGTAACCTGTAAAAAAAAAAAAAGCGTTGTCTATGGAGATTTTTAAGTACCAAGAGTACCGAGAGCAATAATTCTAGCCCTAGACCTCCCCTGTAACTCAAAACATGCAAACTTGTATAATTTTTTAAACGTCGCCTATGGTGATTTTTAAGGGTAAAAGTTTGTCGCCATTCCACAAACGGGTGCAACTTTGAAGCGTGACATGTTGGGTATCATTTTACTCGGTGTAACATTATCTTTCACAATATATAAAATAATTGGGCTAACTTCACTGTTGTCTTATTTTTTTACTTAAAAAAGTGTATTTTTTCCAAAAAAGGTGCGCTTGTAAGACCACTGTGCAAATACGGTGTGACATAAAGTATTGCAACGACCGCCATTTTAACTTGTAAACAACAAATCCCAGAAAGAGGCTCGGTCCTTAAATGGTTAAACCGCTTTTACATGACATCAAATAGTTCATGCATTGCTGTACAATTTAACCACTTGCTTACTGGGCACATAAACCCCCTTCGTGCCCAGGCAAAATTTCAGCTTCCGGCACTGCGTCGCTTTAACAGAAAATTGCGCAGTCGTGCAACGTGGCTCCCAAACAAAATTGGCGTCCTTTTTTTTCCCACAAATAAAGCTTTCTTTTGGTGGTATTTAATCACCTCTGCGGTTTTATTTTTTGCGCTATAAACAAAAATAGAGCGTCAATTTTGAAAAAAATGTAATATTTTTTACTTTTTGCTATAATAAATATCCCCCAAAAATATATAAAAAAAAAAAATTTCCTCAGTTTAGGCCGATACGTATTCTTCTACCTATTTTTGGTTTGCACAAAATTTATAGCGTTTACAAAATAAGGGATAGTTTTATTGCATTTTTATAAAAAAACAATTTTTTACTACTAATGACGGCGATCAGGGATTTTTTTCGTGACTGCGACATTATGGTGGACACTTCGAACAATTTTGACACATTTTTGGAACAATTGTCATTTTCACAGCAAAAAATGCATTTAAATTGCATTGTTTATTGTGAAAATGACATTTGCAGTTTGGGAGTTAACCACAGGGGGCGCTGAAAGGGTTATGTGTTCCCTAATGTGTTTTTACAACTGTAGGGGCGTGTGGCTGTAGGTGTGATGTCATCGATTGTGATTCCCTGTATAAGGGATCACGCGATCGATGACGCCGCCACAGTGAAGGACGGGGAAGCCGTGTTTACACACGGCTCTCCCCGTTCTTCAGCTCCAGGGACCGATCGCAGCAACCCAGCAGCGATCGGGTCCGCGAGTCCCGCGGTCCCGATCACGGAGATTCGGACCGTGTCGCGTGCACGCGCTCGCGGCCCGCGCGCATTACCCCACGGCTGGGCTTAAAGGGCAACGTACAGGTACGCCATTGTGCCCAGCCGTGCCATTCTGCCGACATATATCGGCGTGAAGGGGTCCTTAACCACTTGCTTACTGGGCACATATACCCCCTTCGGGCCCAGGCGAAATTTCAGCTTCCGGCACTGCGTCGCTTTAACTGACAATTGCGCGGTCATGCGACGTGGCACCCAAACAAAATTGGCGTCCCTTTTTTCCCCACAAATAGAGCTTTCTTTTGGTGGTATTTGATCGCCCGTGCGGTTTTTATTTTTTGCGTTATAATGAAAAAAAGAGCGACAATTTAAAAATATATATATTTTTTTTACATGTTGCTATAATAAATATCCCATTTTTTTTTTTTTTTTTATATTTTTTTTTCTCAGTTAAGGCCGATACGTATTCTTCTACGTATTTTTGTAAAAAAAAAAAAAAATCACAATAAGTGACTGCTTTGCGCAAAAGTTATAGCACCTACAAAATAGGGGACATAATTATGATTTTTTTTTTTTTTTATTTTTTTACTAGTTATGGCGGCGATCTGCGATTTTTATTGGGACTGCGATATTGCGACGGACACATCGGACACTTTTGACACATTTTTGGCGCCATTCACATTTATACAGCGACCAGTGCTATAAAAATGCACTAATTACTGTATAAATGTGACTGGCAGTGAAGGGGTTAACACTAGGGGGTGAGGAAGGGGTTAAATGTATTGCCTGGGTGTGTTCTAACTGTATGGGGGGAGGGGGGTGACTGGGGGAGGTGACCGATGCTGTCTCCCTATGTACAAGAGAAACAGCATCTGTCACCTCACTGACAGGACGTGAAGCTCTGTGTTTACACTCAGAGCTCCACGTCCCTGCTGTCTCACCGACGATCGCGTGTACCTGACAGACATCGCGGCCACCGGGTACACGCATCGGATCCTCGGTGATGCGTCGGGACTGTTTTTACAAGCAAATCACATCCAAAGACGTGACCCCGGCGCCTCAGGTCCGCGCTGTTCACGTATTTTGTTAATAGCGTGGACCTGAAGTGGTTAAGTGGTTGAAATTTCTTACAGGAAGAAAAGGTTAAGGGAAGCATGTGATTGGCTGCAAATGTATGTAGCCAAAAATACTTCTTCCATATGCGAGGCCTGTGGTGCAGGCACCATGTCTACATCCTCTGATGTTTCTGGCAGTGTCACAATGGGTGAGCTGCATTCTCCAACAGAAAAATGCTGCATTTTTTAACGTCATTTTAAACGATGACGTTTTTCTGGATGTAAAAAATGATTGCGTGTGGGCTAAAACAACGTTTTAAACCCGCGCATGTTCAGAAGCAAGTTATGAGACGGGAGCCCTCGTTCTGGTAAAACTACCGTTCATAATGGAGTAAGCACATTCATCACGCTGTAACAGACAGAAAAGCGTGAATCGTCTTTTACTAACAAGGAATCAGCTAAAGCAGCCCCAAAGCCGAATAGAACTTCCCCTTTAGAGTGCTGTTGTACGTGTTGTATGTCACAGCGCTTTGTTCATCATTTTTTTTAAACGATGGTGTGTGGGCAACGTCGTTTTTAATGATGAAGTTGGAAAAACTTTTTTTTTTTTTTCATGCTAAAACATGATCGTGTGTACGCGGCATTAATGTCAGGCTAGAAATGCCTGCCATCTTCCTTACAAAGTAAATTTCTTGTAACAGGAATTTAGCGGGTAATAAAACAATACGAACAAATGGATTTGATGGATAAATTAAGGGAAGGTATGTCTGGAGGAAGGCCACCCCTCATCCATTGCCAACAGTACAAACAAATTGGTTTTAATGTGAACTATTAGACAAGGTCAATTTAGTTTGTTGCAGGCTGGCAAGTGAGCTGGGAATCAATCTCTCTCTCCCAAATTTTTATCATGTCATAAGAAGGATTTTCGATATAAAGACTAGCTGTAAAAGAAAATGGACACTCATCCGTCCTATAAGCTTATTGTGGTGTACCAGGCTTTAATGCAGCAGATGAAAGACACATCACGATTACTTCCTTTCGACTTCGAAAGATCTTCAGCAGTGCCAATAGCACAGAACTGGCAGAAGCCCGTGGGACCCAGGAACACCTATCTACTGTTCAGAGAAGTCTGGCCAGAAGTGGTCTTTATGAAAAAATTGCAGCCAAAAAGGCAATATCTCCAAAATTGAATCAAGGCTAAGCAACTCAACTATGCAAAAAAACATATGAACTGGGGTGCAGAAACATGGCAGAAGATGCTCTGGGGACTGATGAGTCAAAAAGTGAAACATTTGGCTGTAGCAGGAGGCAGTTTGTTTGCAGAAGTGCAGGAGAGCGGTACAATGAGTGTCGGCAAGCATGGTGGAGGTTTCCTGCAAGTTTGGGGCAAATAAGGTTGGTGATTTGGTCAAGATCAATGGTGTCCTCAATTCTGAGAAATACAGGTAGATACTTATCCATGATGTCATACTATCAGGGAGCTTTGTGATTATCCCCAATTGTGTTCTTCAGCATGACAACCAGCCCAAACATACAGCCAATGTCATTAAGAATGATCTTCAGCTTAAAGCAGAAACATGAGTCCCGGAAGTGATGATTTGGCACCACAGAGCCCTGGTCTCAACATCATTGAGTCTGTCTGAGATTAAATGAAGAGACAAAAGGATTTAAGGCAGCCTACGTCGACAGAAGATCTTTGGTTAGTTCTCCAAGATGTTTGGAACAACCTACCTTCCTTCAAAAACTGTGTGCAAGTGCACCAGAAGAATTAATGCTGTTTTGATGGCAAAGGGTGGTCAAATAAACTATTAACATGTCTATTTCTGAAAGCATTTTTAATTTGCATTTTTTTTTTTACACCTTCCTAAAACTTTTGCACAGTTATATACCCATTTTTAAATATCAGACATGTAGCTCTTCATTTTACCAAAACATTTTGTATGTTTTTATACCAATTTATAAATGGTTGACAAGGAAAGTTGTAATGATCAAGTGAAGAAAAAAAAGTGGAAAAACAGGAAAAATTGTAGTGAGGAAACTTTCAGGAATGATTCCTTTTCAGAAACCCATCTTTGAAAAAAAATAAGTTAACCTCCCTGGTGGTATGATTATTTCAGATTTTAAGTGCTGAAAGCGGTACCATTATTTTGCATGGAAATTTGGCGTGTAAGGCCGCGTACACACGATCGGTCAAAACCGATGAAAACGGACTGAAGTTCAGTTTTTATCGGTCCAAACCGATCGTGTGTAGGCCCCATCGGTCAGTTGTCCTTTGGTCCAAAAACAGAGAACTTGCTTTAAAATTGAACCGATGGACGCCTACACACGATCGGTCAAAACCGATGAAAACAGACTGAAGTTCAGTTTTTATCGGTCCAAACCGATCCTGTGTAGGCCCCATCGGTCAGTTGTCCTTTGGTCCAAAAACAGAGAACTTGCTTTAAAATTGAACCGATGGACGCCTACCCGATGGGTCAAAACCGATCGTTAGTATGCAAAGACATCGGTCAAAAGGCCGCGCATGTTTAGAATCAAGTCGACGCATGCTTGGAAGCATTGAACTTTGTTTTTTTCAGCATGCTATGTGTTTTACGTCACTGCGTTCTGACACAATCGTTTTTTTAACCGATGGTGTGTAGGCACATGAGACCGTCAGTCTGCTTCGCCGGTTAACTGATAAAAACGGTCCTTAGGGCCGTTCTCGTCGGATGGACTGATCGTGTGTACGCGGCCTTATTCTTAGGAATAACTCACTTAAATCTGTCCAAACAAGAGTCTAGTAGACATCTCGGGTATTATAAAGTTTGAAACACAAAATCATAAATTATAATATAATAAATAATAATACTTTTTATTCAATACATTTTAGTAAACAATATAAATCAACAACACTGTTTTTTTTTTGTGGTCAAATAAGGGTGCAATATTAGTAGTCATAGTACTTCCGTAAACGTCTCGGTATGGACATTTTTAAAACATGGTACAGCACAAAGTCCAACGTCACAATCAGGACAATAGAACCGGGTTTCTTTTCGAACTTTCCTGCCAGTGTCGTCACGCTTAGAACAGCAAACCACACACATCCTTGTGGGTGCCGACTTATTTTCCGTTGGTGGAATGTGGGCCATAAAGTGACGACCAGTCAGGCGTTCTGGGTTCACAATGCCAGCAGCACGACGTCCAGATCTGTTTACAGCCGCATGAACCATAGGCCTGACACTCTTTTTTTTCAGCAGAATGTTGCCTGAAGATGTTTTTATATTTTTTGTTGCTTCCTCATGGCAGGATAAAAGGTCATGGCCTGGTCAGCACTGTCCACACCTCCCATGGTATTGTTGTAATCCAACATGACCTGTGGATTCATTATGTCTTTTCCACTTTTGGTGTGTACCATTACAGTAGAGGTGTTGTGAATGGTACTCATTAGGCACACGTCTTTTTTGTCCTGCCATCTCAGTGCCATAATTTTTCCTGCCAGGCAACTATTTCTCCTGCCTTGAGCTTTGTATTGCCAAAGGTTGTCGGCATGTCATGTCGGTTAGCCCTAACGGTGCCATATGCATCCGTTTTTGTTCAGTAGAAGGAACTCATAGAGTTCTGGGGACGTGTAAAAATGGTCTGTGGTGACACAGTAGCCCTGATTCAGCAATGGCTCAATCAAAGAAAGAACCAAAGCGGTTGCCATTCCAAAACTGCTGAATTGTTTGCTGAATTTGGTCCCTTTCCCAGTGTACAGGACCAAATTCCAGATGTACCCAGTGCTGGATTCACACAGCACAGATTGAACGATTTTATGCCAAATCAAGCTCACTTTGATGCGATAAACTGTATCCAGCTGAGTCTTCCTTTGTAGGTCATTAGACTTTCGTCAATACTTATGTCTCTGTCTGAAACATACAGTAGGTCTGCTGGAAATTCTTCCGAATTATTTGATAAATCTCCCAAATGTTTTTTCAGTTTTGGAGCTGGATGAGAACTCTTGTTAAAGTCTTTATTATTTGCAAAGTGCAAATATTTCATTATGAGAGAAAATTTGTATTCCGACATAACTGTGCCAAAAAAAGAGTGGCTAGTAACTTGTTGGTGGTCTAATACCACTCCCTGAAGAATAATTAGGCCCAGAAACTTCCAGATGTCCTCTATGGTGACTGGTTCCCACTTTCTGCTCCTGGAAAACCTCCAATGGGCAGCAGCTTGTTGCCCTTGGTACCGATTCATCTCCATAACAATTTGTTCAATGGCCTCATCGGTCAAAAAGAGTTGGAGGTATGCCAAGGGGTTGTCATCCTCAACATCCACTTTGATTCCAGGTGCTCCAGTAAATGGGAATCTTGGGGGTGCTACGTGCTCCGTACCACAGTCGATCGAGCACCAAGTCCGCACATCGCTGGGCACAGTCGCAGGATCGTCGCTAAAACCGCTTTCTGCGTCTGATGACGAACTTCCCTACGAGTCGCTATCACTCAACTCTGCAAGCAATTCTGCATCACTGTCGTTGTCTTCCAGCAGGTCATATACCGCTTTTGAGGTGGAGCATTCGACAGACACCATAAGTATTTAATGGCAGATTCAACCTTAATTCATTCGGATTTTCGGACGAATGCAATTTCTAACGAAAAACGAAAAATAAATAAAAAAAAACAAAATAAATGTATTTTTCGGACGAAAATTTAAGTTTGCCATTTGTGCAATTCACCCATCATCACTATTGGTTGTTTTGGGACTGCCCAATGCCTGTGTTTATTTCTCTTTGCACTGCTTTATTGAAGGATATCTAGAATGTGTAGAAGTTGCCATATAATTGTAGTTGAAAAAACATTAAACTCCTGGATTTTGTTAACTTTTTTAGATCACTGATATTGTTGTGGTTTTCTGAAAATCAGTCTTCCAGGCGCTAAGAGGAGGACTTTAGATCTAGCCACAACTCACTACCATACACGTGGATTAGGGAAATGTAGGATACGGTGGGCGCATATGTGGGTAAAGAAGAGGGAAGAAATAAGGGCTTTGGGCATATGTGCAGGTGTAGCAGAGAATGGATTTAGGTACAGCGGGCAGCTCAGACATTAGACGGTTCAATAGAAACCGTCTGACATTTGGCCAGCATGTGTACGGCTGCCGGGCCGGTTTCTGTCAAAGGGTCATGACCAAAATAGGTCTGCTGACCGGCTCTGTGGCGGTGGCGTCTGCCAATGGCTGGGAGCGCTGACCTCAGTGTTCTGGCAGTAGGGGGGGCAGTCCCCCTATCAGAACACAATAGCATAGTAGGGGAGATCACAGTACTAACATTGGATTGTTAGTATAGCAGCTCTGGCCTGAGCTGTCAGTGTTTTTTTTTTCAATTCAGCCTGCTGGAATGAACGCAAAAAAAAAAATAGTACGGGGCTTAAGACTCCTGGATCCACCCATTACAGTTAGCTAAGATGTCATTGTGTCAATGCTCGCTGTCTAAGTACTACAATAGGGAATTTAAAAAACTGATGGCCAGGATAAAGGGTTTAATTCACTGGTCTTATATAATGGAAGTTAAGGGGACAGAGCCTTTTACAGCACTAAAGAAAATATTACTTTTTCACTACCTGGTAACAATGAATAGAAAGAACAAATGTAAGGCATGACTGCACCTTTCCACTGATGCATTAAGATTTCTGCTCAGGGTTTACCTTTAACCACTTGCTTACTGGGCACATATACCCCCCTCCTGCCCAGGTGAAATTTCAGCTTCCGGCACTGCGTCTCTTTAACTGACAATTGCGCAGTCGTGCAACGTGGCTCCCAAACAAAATTGCTGTCCTTTTTTCCCCACAAGTAGAGCTTTCTTTTGTTGGTATTTGATTACCCCTGCGGTTTTTATTTTTTGCGCTATAAACAAAAAAGTGCGGCAATTTTGAAAAAAAAAAACAATATTTTTTACTTGTTGCTATAATAAATAGCCCAATTTTTTTCTCAGTCTAAGCCGATAAGTATTCTTCTACATATTTTCGGTAAAAAAAGCGACAAAAGTTATAGCGCCTACAAAATAGGGGACAGAATTATTATTATTTTTTTTAACTAGTAATGGCGGCAATCTGCGATTTTTATTGGGCCCGCGACATTATGGCGGACACATTGGACACTTTTGACACATTTTTGGCACCATTCACATTTATACTGCGATCAGTGCTATAAATATCCACTAATTACTGTATAAATGTGACTGGCATTGAAGGGGTTAACACTAGGGGGTGAGGAATGGGGTTAAATGTGTACCCTGCATAGTGTTCTAACTGTGGGGGAAGGGGACTGACTGGGGGAGGTATATATATATTGCAGCTTACTAATCATTAGGAGGTGGTGGCTGCATTAGTTTTCTTTTTTTTGTTGGGCTTTTTTCCCCTCTGTTTCCACCTGGTGATCTGGCCCGTAAAACTTCTATAGTAGTGTGCCTACACTCTATATGAATGAACATGGGGGGCACCTTTGAACAGCAGCATTGTCAGTCTGAAATAAGTAGTAGATGTACTAGCAGATTTAGACACACTAACATATTGAAGTGAAGCTCCAGCTAACACTGTTAATGGACAAGCAGTTAAAAAGAATTCCTTTTGGGATGAAGGTTTTACATAAATAAAAGCTAATTGTTGTAAGCACCTCTGCCAGTGGAAAATGGTTTATCTCAACACTCTAACTACAATATTGCAGACAGGTCTAAGGGTAAGGTGCAATATAATAAATGTTTGCAATTGGGTTGAATACCGCTTTAACCACATATCGACTGTGTCACGTAGATATACTGTGGCACAAGGGATCGGCTGCGCAAAATCCCGTACCTAAATGGGACAAACTCACGACCATCAGATTCGACCCAGAACCGATCAATCTACAGGTCCAGGCCAATGATTGGATTCTGGCGAATTAAAGGGGAGGTTCACGAAAAAAAAAAAATGTAACCTTGCATTTAGGCTATTAGTTTTAATGAGAATCGGCAGTTTTTTTTTAAAAATACTGGGAGTAAACGCGCTGTATGCGTCGGTCAGGATGCTGTCAATCAATTAGGAACGCCCAACCCCGACCATCATACCGGGAAGCCGCGGTGAACATACGTATGGAAAATGGTTTGTACCGCAAGTATTTTTTTTTTTTTAAAACTGCCGATTCTCATTAAAATTAATAGCCTAAATGCAAGGTTAAAACATTTTTTTTACGTGAACCTCCCCTTTAAATCTTCCCCTGCCTGTGTAAGTGTAAACACAGGCAGGGGAAGTGGATGCCATCTCTCCTTGTGGAATCCTTTTCGTTCCAGAGAGAGGAAAGAGAACATCTTACCATGAGATGCACCAACACTACCCTGACACCAGTACACGTAGGTACACTTGTCACCCCCCAATCACCCCCCCTCTGTTAACCCCTTCACTCCCGGTGCAGTTGTCAGATTTTTCACTGATCACTGTACTGGTGTCATTTAATCAGCATTAGGGCAGTTAGTGGTAGGCTCATGTAGCTTTAGGGTATCCCCCCAATAAAGGTTTAACCCCTTGATCAATCTTTTACCAGTGATCACTGTATTAATGTCACAGGTGATGCTAGTTAGTTTTTTTAGTTTTTTGTGCCAGGTATATTACGATTTATGTCACTTGATTTTTATTCACTGTTTTTCACGGACGATCTCTATAGATCTATTGTGGACAAACAAATTTGTATGCTGGTCAATTCATCGCCTCTAAGTTGACCCTTGCCAGAGATTAGAAACCTATTATGGTTTCTGAATTTAAGACCTTCCTGGGCCTATCCCTCCTCATGGGCATTACTAAAAAGGTTAAGTTGCGGTCATATTGGTACACTGACCCAATTCACCATACACCTGTGTTTTCTGCCTCCATAATCACGACGCACTACGAGCAGATCTCGCAGTTCGTGCATTTCAATGATAATGAACTCGAGGTGACCCTGAATATGATCGGCTCTACAAAATTCGCTCCATCGTAAACCACTTCTACCAACAGTTTGCAGCCTTGTTTACTCCCAATCAAGTTGTCTAAGTTGATGAGTTCCCGATTACATTTTCTGGCCGCTTGTCATTCAAACAGAATCTTCCTAGCAAGCATGCCAGATATGGGGTGAAGATGTATAAGCGCTGTGACAGGGCAACAGGCTATACATATAGTTTTATGGTTTAAAAGGGAAGAAATAGTTAGGTAGAGCCGGAGAACTGCCCAGACTACATAGGGAGCACTGAATGAATGAATGAATGAATGAGAACTTATATAGCGCGGCACATGCGAACTGAATCGCCTCTGGGCGCTTGTTGTTCCTGTCTCCTTTGATATCAAAAGAGAAAAGTCTTGACCTTTTTCCTAAATGCTAGGTGGTTCTCCTCCAACCGAATGCTGGTTGGTAAAGCGTTCCATAGTCTGGGACCTTGGATCGCAAATCTTCTTTCTCCTTTGGACTTGAAGTTGGCTTTCGGAACCTGGAGCAGGTTCTGATTCGTGGATCGCAAAACGCGATTTGGATTATGCGCTTTTATTAATTCGCATAAGTAAAGGGGGGCATTCTCATGGACACATCTATGCGTAAGACAGAGGGCTTTAAAAGCGATTCTGTCTTTAACTGGCAGCCAATGAAGGGCTCTCAGTGAAGGTGAGATGGATTCCCAGGGTTTTTTCCCAGTCACAAGTCTGGCGGCCGTATTCTGAACGACTTGCAGACGAGCGATTTGGTATTTGGGGAGACCGAGGTAAAGGGCATTTGCATAATCCAGCCTGGAGTTTACAATAGCTCCCACCACGACCGCTAGATCTTCTTTAGGGATGAACGGAGTGAGTCTGCGTAGTAGGCGCAGTAGATGGTGAGATCCGCTGACCACTGACCCTATTTGTGCGTCCATTGTCATAAAGGAGTCAAAAATGACCCCTAGGCTTTTGACTTTGGCGCTAGGGGTGATGAGCTTGCCCAAAATAGGTGGGGGAGACCACGCTGTTGAGGGTTGATTCCTTCGCTTGGCGTGAAACAGAAGAAGTTCTGTTTTCGCTCCATTGAGTTTAAGGTAACTCTTTGTCATCCAGTCCTCTATCAAAGAGAGACATGTCTCTAGATTGAGGTGGTGATCCTGTCTATTGCAGATGCGGAAATACAGTTGCGTGTCGTCTGCATAAGAGTGATAAAGCAGATTTTGGCTGCTAATAATCTCAAAAAGAGGACGAAGGTAGATGTTGAATAGCACTGGTGACAGAGGCGATCTTTGAGGGACTCCGCATGTTACTGTGCGTTTTTCAGACGTAAAAGGTCCTAGCTTCACTGTTTGCGATCGGTTTTCCAAAAAAGAGGAGAACCAAGATAAATCGCCTTCTGCGACCCTGGCTACTTCAGAAAGCCGAGTCAGTAACAGATTGTGGTCTACAGTGTCAAAAGCTGCACTTAGGTCCAACAGAACCAGGAGACAAGATTCTCCTTCGTCTGCGGCCTTGAGAACATCGTCCCATACTTTCAGTAATGCTGTTTCCGTCCCATGTCCGGGACGGAAGCCTGATTGCAATGGGTCAAGTAGCTTGTAGGTATCTAGATGCAGTTGCAGCTGTTGTACCACTACTTTTTCCATTATCTTAGAGAATACGTTGAGGCTTGTTATGGGACGGCGGTGGAGTGGGTCCTTGGGGTCCAGGGAGGGTTTCTTCAGGATGGGTTGGATTACACCCTCTTTCAACTGTGAGGGCACTATGCCTTCCAAGAAAGACTGGTTGATAAGCTGCGTGATGGGAGGAGCCAGGATGTCGGCGCATTCCTTCAGCAGTTTTGTGGGGATAATGTCATTTGGCGCTGCGCCATTGCGCAGAGTACAAATGACATTCTTAGTGGACTCGATGGAGATGGGTTCCAGGGTGAACTTTCCTGATATCGGAGAATTACTATGGGTGCTGTGTGAGAGGCTACAGGGGGGGCTGAGGGGAGAAAAATTTTGCTGAATGCTTTCACGGATTGCCTCGATTTTATTAACGAAATAATCCGATAGCTCATTGCAAAATTCTTGTGTGTCCGAACTGGGGGCTTCAATGCATCCTGGTTTCATGGTCTGGGTGACCATCTTGAAGAGTTCGCGGGGGCGGTTTTGGGCACCGTTGATAGCCTCCGAAAAATAATTCTTCTTGGCTTGGAAAATTCCTTTGTGGTATTTTCTTGTGGTCGCCTTGTAGATGGATAGGTTTAGCTCAGAAGAACATCTTTTCCAGGCAGATTCTGCCCTTCTGCGTTCTTGCTTCAGTAACGACAGCTGGTTGTTAAACCAGCTGCGGTTGTTTTTCCGAATGCGGGTTATTCGTTTCGGCGCTACCAAGTCGGCTGACTGTAGCATGGCCGAGTTTATGGCTTTCAATGTTTCAACGGCCGTTTGATGCGGCTGGGTTGTTTCTATTTTTTTCCTTAAAGTCGTTTTGAAGAGTTCCGAGTGGAGCTTCTTCTGACATCTAGTCCAGTGTGTTGCCACTGGATTCGATGTTTTTGTTGCGGGGGGGATGGTGGAAATACTGAATGTAATTGCCTGGTGGTCTGTCCATGGCAATTTTTCATTTTCCCTAATTTTTATTTCCAGAGCTTGTCTGAAAATAAGATCAAGTGTGTGACCTGAAGCATGTGTAGGCCCACATACTAGTTGCTGCAATCCTAATCCTTCCAGGTGGTCAATACAGGCGTCGGCAATGGGGTCTTGTGAGGAATTGGCCCAGAGATTGAAATCCCCTAACAGCAACAGGTGTTTGCTGTTGAGGGTATAAGTGGAGAAGAAATCCGTCCATGATGAGAGCAGCTGCGATTTTGGGCCGGGTGGCCTATAGCAGAGCAGAATGTGGACGGTCTTCCATGAATGGAAGAGGGTTTTGGCGGACTGGTTTGGTGATCGTAAGATGAGTCTTGTGGATCACCGCCAGGCCGCCTCCTCTTTGCCCTATTCTGTTTTCCGTTATGATACGGTAATTTTCTGGCACCAATTCTCCTAGAATGGTGTTACAGTCGGCTGTGAGCCAGCTCTCTGTAATAAAAAGACAGTCTAGATCCTTTTGTTGAATGAAGTCGCGGATTTCTAGTCGGTGTTTTACTGCCGATCTAGTATTGATCAGAGCACATGATATGTGCTTGACCTGGGGTAAATGTCTGAAATGTCTAACCGTCGATCTATGATTGGTTCTCCATAGTCGCTCAGTTCTTAGGGCCTTTCTGGTGATGGCTGGCAGTATTGCGGCGCATTGCCTCAAACTCCAAATGGTCTCGGCAGAATATTGCCTACATGCCATGTTCGCCAATACACCAGGGGGGGGAGGGGGGGATTTTAGGGCAGTGGGGAGAGGAATTGGCTAAACTCCTCTCTCCTGGCTTGGTCCAGAGGAAGGCAAAAAACCCTGGCGGCGCTCGGCCAATATGCTCCGGCAGGGAAAAAATTCCTTCCTGACCCCTGTAAGAGGCGATCGGGTAACCCCTGGATCAAGTTGTAGTGGTGATTAAGATTTGGGGCTGGGTGCAGCAAAAATGGCCTGCCGATCGGTAGCAGGATCCAGACTGGTAAAGCTTCCAGATTGGGTGGATCGGTGCTACTATTTGGGGCCAGGATTACTAGACCGGGGTGTGAGGTAACTTTCCTGGGGGTATGGGGTGGGGTTCAAGTCCGTTTTCGGACTTTGGTGGCGGTTGGAGGGGGTGAGAAGCGGCGCGCCACTAGGCCGCGGGTGAAGCCGCGGCCTTTCCTAAATTGCGGCTGCCGCGATTGCTTCCAGGCCGGCGCGGATGTATCGAAAAACGCCGGCCTGGAAGCCAGAAATGCCAGAAATGGCTGAAAATTGCCAAGGATTGCAGGGCAGGTGGCGGATGGGTAGTGAGGGGGTATAGGAGGGGAGATGTGGATAGGGAGATAGCAGGGGCTTTTAAGTGGCAGCAGCTGCTGTCCTCAAAAGGACGGCCGTCTGCAGCCTCAGTGAAAGGCTTACCTGCTGGAGAAGGGTGACGGAGGGAAGCCAGGGGGGTCAGGTGAAGCAGGGGGAAGCCAAGCGGTGGATTGCAGGAGGAATGGAGGGATAGTGCAGGCTTGCCTAGCAGTGTCTATCACCGTCTGCCTGTCTGGTTTCTGGCAGGTGGGGGCTCCAGAGGGAGAGAGAAACCAGGGGATCCAGGGGCGGCTCGAGGTCGGAGCGGATCTGACAGTGGAGGCTGATGCTGGGGGAGGAAAACCCTGCCTATCTGGCTCCAGGAGCCGTACGCCCTACTCTTAGGACGCACGCCGATTACTACTGGAGTCAGTTCAAGCCCTGGGGAGGAGTCACTCTTTCAGACTCAATCCTGGAGAGCAGGAGAATAGGTGTGTTCTGATGATTGAAAGGTAAGGCACTGGTAAGATTGTGTGAAACTTGGTGTGACCCTTATTTGGAAAGGGGTACCACTTGTACGTGGACAATTATTACATGAGTTTGCCACTTTTTAGTCACTTGTTTGATCATGGAATTGGCGCATGTGGCACCGTGCGATCTAATCGCCAAGGCTTACCCCAACGACTTGCAGATTCCTGTCTTAGGCTGGGGGAGAGAGCCTGCTTGAAGTGTAATCATTTGCTCACTGTGAAGTGGAGGGATAATAAGATTGTTTTCCAGCAATTCAATCTGAGTGGATACAATACACAGAGACAGGAAACTAATGGTTACCTCAGCATCGCTCCTCAAGACCCTCAGTCCATAATCCCCCTCCTGTCAGCGTACATTACAGCCTCTCAGATTTAGTCTACCACCTGAAGGAATATACACCAGATAATTTTAAGGCTGCAGTCTTAAGAGGAAAACTTTCATTCAACAATATCTTACTTATTCTGCAATAATCGCAAGTTACTGTAATTCATTGCAGGGATACTTTTAAGGTGGCGACTTAGGGAAGACCCACCACTCACCGTCGGGTGTCTGATGACAACATTTTTTGAAGATCTTAGATCCCCCCCCATCTACAGTAATGACACTCACTTATTATATTAATCAGGGACTCCAACTATAACTGTGTTCACAGTTTGACTACAAGCCCTGGTACCCAGGTATGAACTGAGCACTAAAATATCATGCTCCTCCCAATGGTTGATTCAGGATACTTAATAATCTGCCGACCCTAATATTCGCTTAGCTTTGACTCATGTGGATGCAAATACTCTGCTACACATTCAATACATGAAGGGAAAGCGAAACAAGAAGAACAAGAATACTATTAAAACTTTAGCAATCGAGGAATCTCTTAAAAACATGGACTCCAAACTCCAGACACATACGCTGGAAATTACCGAAAATTCTATGTCTGTCAAACAAATCGCATCTCACCTGTTAGCCATCTCACCACCCCCTTCATCAGACTCTATATCACATACAGCGCTATACTCGTCTGTTGTTAAAGAAGGAATAATATCTACAATGTCGGGTCAATTAACCCCTTCTGAGGCCCCTTCTCAAAACCCTATCTACATCCATTCTAATACTGAAGCCTCCTTCAATGTTACTGACTTATTCAACAGGATATCGGAAATGCTAGATAGGGGCCTTGCCCAGAACGCTGAAAGAATCACTAAGGACATCAGGGCCGACTTCCAAAGCCTTGGAAACAGGATCGAATCCATAGAACGGAAACTGGATATTAATGTCTCTAGAATCAAACAAAATACTGACCACATACAACACCTGCAAGAACAACTGGAGGCGGCCCAGAATAGATGATTTGGAGAACAGATCAAGAGGGATAATTTCAGGCTGAGGGGGCTACCTGAGTCCATCACAGATGTACACTCAGCTATACAGGACATCATAAAAATCCTGATCCCATCCATGCCTATTCACAAAATGGAATTAGACAGAGCACATAGATCCCTAGGCCCACCAAGAAAAGATGGTTTACCGAGAGATGTGATAGTAAAGCCTCACTATTACACCACCAAAGACGAGGTGATGAAAAAATCTCGACAACAAGAAAATCTTCAATATCAAGGTGCAACAATTCAAATATTTTCAGACATATCTCCCTACACCATTCAGAAGAGGAGAGCGATGAAACCACTACTTTCTGCCCTCATGAAAAAAGACATTAAATACAAATGGGCCTTCCCATTCGCCTTAAAATTCAACTATAACGGCAGACTCCACGTAGTACACAACTTTCAAGAAGGTGAAAGACTATTACTAGACCTGAAAATTATTTCACATGAACCAGCCATGGACACTTCACCACCGCAACAAACCTCAGCTAAAAGAAATACACCCAATAGTCCAACCTCAAATCCCTGGAATAGAGTCAAACACAGGAAAGTCTGAAATAACTCTACTAAGTATCAACTGAAATGATTCAATCTTATCTCCGGTGGTGTCCATCCCCCAGTCATATAAGTTGTTGTGTTTTTTTTTTTTTCTCTCCCCAATAGGCATTCTTTTAATATGAATTGTTTCTCAACTCCTGATCAAATTACTTATAAGGATTTCTGGTAGAGTAAGAGTTAATATTTACTGGCTCACTTACATAACTTATTTATTTATTCTTATGGTTTTACAATATCTACTTACTCATATGGTATTACAATTTTTATTTTTTCCTATGGTATTACAATAAAAATAAAAAAACTTTTTTTTTTTGGGGGGGAGGTACTATCCCTTCAATTGTTATTTTTGGGGATCAACCCTTTGTTTCTCAAAATGTAATTCATGAACTTTTTGATTGTCGCTGACAGTCGACGGTGAGGCCCTGAGCCTCAACCTACTTCTTGGAGCGACACTTTGTCGCCCTGACAAGTAGGAAGTTAGTCCTCTAAATGGACTACTCTAATAAATTCTGTTTGATTGAAGGAAGGAGCAAACTTCCCTTCCTTCACTCTGGGTCATGGTTTGACCTTTTGCAATACTACATCTTGCTTTGTTGTTACCATTTTTGCCTTTATTTCTATGTATCTATTCCCCCCTTCTTTCCCCCCTTTACCTTCCCACCCTCCCTCCCGGCCTACCTGCCATCACATGTGTCTTCTGAGCTATGGACTCAGTCTTCAAGACACTATCTGTCCATAACACTCTTTACAACCCATGGCTGGCTCAAATAACACTACTAAACCCCTGTGTGTTGTGGCACACAACACCCAGGGGGTTGAACTCTCCTATTAAAAGACGAAAAGCCCTCCAGGCATACAAGGCGCTTCATGTAGATATAGTGCTCCTGCAGGAGACACACTTCCCAAGGCGGTACACCCCCTTATTTCTACACTCCCACTTCCCAGTATTCTACTTATCCAATGCGGAAAACAAGACGAAAGGAGTGGCTATCTTGTTATCCAAATTTTGTAATTTTAATTTACTAAAAGAATATGGAGATCCGGAAGGCAGATTTATTTTGGTAAAAGGTACTCTTGACAAGAAGCTATACACGTTTGTCTCCTATTACGCCCCCAATAGGGGACAGAAGAAGTTTTTCTCTCAGATGCTTGAAGTCCTCCATCCTCTTATGGAGGGCATCATTATTATGGGAGGAGACTCCAACCTGGCTTTCGATTCGGGCTTAGATAAATCCAAACCAAATAATAATAAACTCATAAGGCCAACCAAAATTAGCACACAAGTAGCTCGTATGCTTCATCAATCCCGATTGACCGATATTTGGAGAGAATTAAATCCGAAAACTAAAGATTACACCCACTATTCTAATCCTCACAAATTGTACTCCCGCATAGACCATATAATAATATCCAACCCTCATGTCCCAGCAGCCTCTAAATCCACTATAAAGGATGTCCCTTGGTCAAACCACTCCATGGTTCTATTAGCCTTGAGAAAAGAGGACACAACTCATAAAATGTCTCACTGGATACTTAACCAGTCGATCTTAAAAGATCCCACTCTCATGGCAGAAATTGAACAATCCATAAAGGAATATTTTGAAATTAACGATACTAAAGATATATCCCCCGAAACCTTATGGGCTGCCCATAAAGCTACAGTTAGGGGAAAAATAATACAAATTGCAGCCAAACTTAGAAGACAAAAGAAATTGACCATAGAGAAATTGGAAGAGACCTACTTAGAATTACATAGAAAACATAAATTAGACCCTCTCAGTGTTCCCACCCACGATCTTGACGCTGCTAGATCGGCCTTAAACCTAGCTCTGACAGCAAAATCAGAAAATGATCTAAAATGGACAGGTGCTAGGTTCTACCATTTAAAGGATAAAATAGGTCCAATGCTAGCACGTAAACTATCTCCCAGATTTAAATCGAGAACCCTCCCTAAGATAAAAATGGCAAATGGTACCCTTACCCTAAATCCTCGGCGGGCGATGGGGGCCTTCCACGACTTCTATTCCAAGCTCTACGCTAAGGATTGTAACTTTTCTTCGGACAAAATAGGTGAATATTTGAACGGCCTGAATCTTCCCAGGTTGACAAAGGTTCACAAGGAGGTGATGGAGGCCCCCATTTCAGCTGAGGAAGTTATGTCAGTGATCAAAAACTTAAAATTAAACACAGCTCCTGGCCCTGATGGATTCTCAGGGTCTTAC
Source organism: Rana kukunoris (assembly GCA_029574335.1). NCBI lineage: Eukaryota > Metazoa > Chordata > Amphibia > Anura > Ranidae > Rana > Rana kukunoris. The sequence continues at coordinate 42,730 of JAJQKJ010002419.1, read as the reverse complement.
TACAAAACATTTCCTATCATTCTATCACCCTACCTAGCACGATTTTACAATCATTTGACTGAGGGCTCCCCTATAGATAAACAACTTAATTTGGCCTATATTTTGTTGATACCGAAACCCGATAAAGATCATAGCCTAGTGGAGAACTATAGACCGATATCCCTCATTAATAACGACCTTAAAATACTTACTAAAATAATAGCTAATAGGATGTCTGCCTTCTTAGGTCAATACATATCCAAAGATCAAGTAGGTTTTATCACAGGGAGACAAGGCCCGGACCAGATCAGGAGAGCTATTGATCTTATCTCTTTAATGTACTCGGGGTGGTCTGGAAGCACTAGACAAAGAGGTATGCTTCTCTCACTTGATCTCCAGAAAGCCTTTGATTCAGTATCTTGGCCATTTTTGTTTTCTGTTTTGAATCGTTGGGGGTTTGGTTCTAAATTTTTAGGAATCATCTCCGCTCTCTATTCCTCCCCTGAAGCTAAAATCCGGTTACAAGGTATATTCTCGGAATCTATAAATATCCAAAGAGGCACAAGACAGGGCTGCCCTTTATCTCCTCTGATATTCGCTATTGTTATTGAATCTCTGGCCATAGCCATTCGAGATAACTCGAATATCAGGGGAGTTCATTGTAATAAAAAAGAACACAAATGCGCATTATTCGCAGATGATTTACTACTCTTCGTGACCTCTCCTATTTCCTGCCTTCCGGAAATTTTCTCCCTGCTAGACGAGTTCTCTAAAGTCTCGGGTCTCACGGTAAACATGCCCAAATCTAGGGCCCTTAATATTTCTCTTTCAGAACCCACAGTGTCCCTCTTGAAAAACAAATATACTTTCAAATGGGACTCTCCGTCTACTAACTATTTAGGTATCAACCTGACCCCAAATTTCCAGAATTTATACTTAGCCAATTACCCTCCTATGTATAGGAAACTCGAGAAGGACCTTACCGAATGGGGAGCGCAGAAAATAGGCTGGATCGGCAGAATTAATTCTACCAAGATGACTCTCCTCCCGAAACTTCTATATCTTTTTCGATCCCTTCCGATCCCGAATATCAGGGGAGTTCATTGTAATAAAAAAGAACACAAATGCGCATTATTCGCAGATGATTTACTACTCTTCGTGACCTCTCCTATTTCCTGCCTTCCGGAAATTTTCTCCCTGCTAGACGAGTTCTCTAAAGTCTCGGGTCTCACGGTAAACATGCCCAAATCTAGGGCCCTTAATATTTCTCTTTCAGAACCCACAGTGTCCCTCTTGAAAAACAAATATACTTTCAAATGGGACTCTCCGTCTACTAACTATTTAGGTATCAACCTGACCCCAAATTTCCAGAATTTATACTTAGCCAATTACCCTCCTATGTATAGGAAACTCGAGAAGGACCTTACCGAATGGGGAGCGCAGAAAATAGGCTGGATCGGCAGAATTAATTCTACCAAGATGACTCTCCTCCCGAAACTTCTATATCTTTTTCGATCCCTTCCGATCCCGATAATAAAAAGCCATCTAAAATCCTTTCAAGGTAAAATCACCAAGTTTATCTGGAATAAAAAGGGACCTCGTCTTCCCTCTCGTAGTCTGTTTAACTTACCTGAACAGGGAGGCCTAGGAGTGCCAAACTTGTTATGGTACTATCAATCTGCGAGGTTAGCGCAATTATCGGAGGTTTACCTTAAAAATGATCGCCCAGATTGGATAGAAATAGAAGAACAGGCTTCCCCATTGTCCACAATTGAAGAACTCATGTGGCGCACTCCTAAAAGTAGACCCCCTATACTATCCCCCACCCTATCACAAGCATTGGTATTATGGTATTCACTTAAAAACAATCCACTCTTAATTTCTAGAGGCAAACCTTTGTCAAGTATCTTTCTCGACCCGTCTTTCTGCCCCAAAACGGAAGTGGACTCCTTCAAATGGTGGCTTGATAAGGGGGTTGTACCGCATTGGACGTTTCTTTCAACATACAGGTCCTCTTCCTGAGCAATTCCTTATAGACAATCTTTACCCCCCCCCCCCCCTCTGAAAGATCCAGATTACACCAAATACATACCTTTGCTCAGAAACTTTGGAACGATAAAGCAATTTCTGGCCTTTTGAACCCATATGAACACAAATGCGAACAAGCTCAGAGTAGGAAAGGTAATATCTCTATCATCTACAAATCTCTTGCATCAAATAACATAAAATTACCTCATATGCTAGCTTGGGAAAGAGAGCTTCAAGAGGACTGGGACTTGGTGGACTGGCAAAAAAACTACTCTAGATCTCTCAAGGGTTTTAAGAGTCCATCCCTCATTGAAGCTAATATAAAAATTTTCACTAGATGGTACTTAGTCCCATTTAAATTGGCCACCATGTATCCGTCATCCTCACCACTATGCTTTAGAGGTTGTCAAGGAATAGGCACCATGATCCATACTTGGTGGGAGTGCCCTAGGATACGGGGATTCTGGAACAGGGTATTCCAGATTATCAGGAGAGTTACCGGTTGTAGCCTCCATCAATCTCCTGCAATAGCCTTATTGAATGGACTAATACCACAGAGTTCTAAGGCCCTTAGACAGCTGATTCTATTTATACTGACTGGCGCCAGAATCACTATAGCGGCTGGATGGAAGAAACCATCAGTTTCCATTTTACACATGAAGAGAAAGGTTACATGGATTATGGAACAAGAAAAAAGAATTAACTCTATGTTAGATACCTTTACCCAGTTCACTGAAATTTGGGAACCTTGGTTGATTTACATGGGAATCTCCCACAACATGTAAGTTTAGTTTTGGCTCTGGACTCAGACTGATGTAATCCTATGGCAGGTAGGCCCACCCTCCCTTCCCCTTTCATCACCTTTCTCTTTCCTCCTTCTCGCCCTCTCTTTTCTTTATTCTTATTCTTTCTCTTGAACAGGAGATATTCATTACATATCATATTCTCCACTGGTCTCATGTAGTGTTGTAGTGTTGAATTTAACTGGATATATGTATTAAATTCCTTGTCTCCTTTTAGGTTTATAAGTTAAGAGTTGATTGAGAGATGTTTCTCTGGACAACATTTAGATCCAATTTTTTTGTCATCAGGGGGGGGGGGGGGCTGGGTGGGGGGGATTGCTCCCGGTGGGGGTGTCGGGGGGGAGGGGATGTCCCCGGAAACCTATCCTCTCCACGGTTCGGTATGATTTATTCTTTACTTATATTTTAGTTTTATGATCTCAGCTTATAATAAAAGTTTTATAAATTGCTTAGTAAACAGGGAATTTTAGCTCTAAAATGTTGTCTCTACCTCTACTGATTCCCATCCCTCCTGATTATACACGTTTACATTCCCATGTTAAACTTACCAGGTATATAGTTGGGACATTGGGGGGGGAGGGAGGAGGAGGGGAAATCTAGTTATGAAATGTAATCTATTGTTTACTACTATAATTGTCAACACGATGTTTCCTGATGCATTTATTGTATTACGTTTATTACTCTGTATGCTCTTTATTTTATTATAATAAACTTAAATTTAAATGAGAAAAAAAAGATTGTTTTCGTTCTGTCTTCCCTGCATGCGGACACGACATTCCAAATTCCTACAGCAACTGGTGTTGTGGAAAAATCCCTCTGTGTCCATGAATATAACCATAATATGGGAGGGGTGGACTTCAACAACCAGTTGTTGGCAATGTACTAAATTTCCCGAAAGGCCGGACGCTGGTATAAAAAAGTGTCTGTATATTTATTACAATTGGCTCTACTGAACGCTTATGTGCTATACAAAGCTTCAGGACAAACTGGATCCTTCCTTAAATTCCAGGAAGAGATCACAGCCTTTCTGTTTCCAGACGGTGCAATACAATGAGCCAGCTGCATGGGATGCATTATCCATATGTCCTCCCTGATACCCCTACCAATCAATCACCCCAAAGAAGATGTTGTGTCTGTAGCAAGCACAGATTTAGGCGTGACACCCGCTATTATTGTCCCTCCTGTCCTGACCATCCTGATCTTTTCATTGGTGAATGTTTCGAACGCTACCACACACTAGTGGAGTATTAGCATTGGGTACAGCACTGCACAGACTAGGACACACTTACACAGGGTCTCCAAAGATGCCATTGCATTTTTAGAGATTCAAACCTGGAACCGTTACAGTTACAAATAAAAGTATAAAAGTGTTAAAAAAAAGTTGAAAAAAATATGGTGGGCATACCCACTGCACAATCTTTTTTTCGTTCAGCCCACAGGCTGCATGAAAAAAAAAAAAAAAGAAGAAGATTACAATAAATGCCCAACAAGGACCAGCAATTTACTGGTATGTTGCTAGGCTTTGAGTGGTTATACCAGAATGATGCCTGCAGGTTTAGGTATTATCTTGGTATCATTCTTTTCAGCCAGCAGTTAGCTTTCAAAGAAATCCTAGCTAATTAGCCTATTAGAATATTTATAAATGCAGTGGGAGGGAATGTCCTCCCCTCCCACTGTCTTCCATGGTTTTCTTGGGCTATCCTGTCCCAACAGGGAACCAGAGAATGCAGCTGGTAGTCCCCCAGGTGACCATAGAGCTGATCGGAGACCAGAACCATTCCAATCATCTCTATGGCCTAAGAAACCGGAAGCTACAAGCATTTCATGACTTAACGGTTATAAACAGCACCATTGGGAAACTGGTAAAGCATTTTATCAAATCGATCATGGTGTGATCAAATGCTTTGAGGGCAGAGGAGAAATCTAGGGTCTAACATAGGGGATATTTTCATTCCCTGAAAACAATAAAGAAAAAGTTTGTAATTTTCCCGAAACGTGTGGCAAAATATAAAAATATTCCATGACTCAAAATGCCTCTCAGCAAATAGCTTGGGGTGTCTACTTTCCAAAATGGGATCATTTGCGGGGGGGGGGGGGGTTGTGCTATCTTGGCATTTTATGGCCTTCGAAACTGTGATAGGTAGTGAGGAGTGAAATCAGAAAAAATTTACAACCTTAGAAATCCTGAAGGTGGTGCTTGGTTTTCTGGGTCCTGTACGCAGCTAGGCCAAAAAGTCTCACACATGAGGTATTCCCACACTCAGGAGAAGCAGCGGAATGTATTTTGGGGTATAATTCCACATATAAACATGGCAATTGTAAGCAATATATCATTTAGTGACAACTTTGTGTAATACATTTTTTATCTCTTGTAATTTTTTAAAAACTTGTGACAAAACAAAATATTCAATGGGCCGTTCATCAATTTCCTTGGAGTATCTACTTTCCAAAATAGGGTCATTTGGGGGGGGGGGGGGTTTAGCACCTCAAGAAATGAGATAGGCAGTCAAACTAAAAGCTGCGTAAATTTCCGAAAATGTACCCTAGTTTGTAGACGCTATAACGTTTATGCAAACCAATATACGCTCAGTGAAATTTTTTGTTACCAAAGATATGTGGCTGAATATATTTTGGCCTAAATGTATGACTAAAATTAAGTTTATTGGATTTTTCTTTTCTAACAAAAAGTAGAAAATATAATTTTTTGGGCCAATTCAAACTAGACCAGTGTTTTAACACACTGAAAAATGCCAGTCACTGCTAAGACACACTGGGGTTGAGTTAAATAAACTTGGGTGTGCAAAATCCAGTGCAGCTCTGCAAAGAAACCAATCAGCTTCCAGGTTTTATGTTAAAGCTTAATTGAACAAGCTGACGTTTGGTGCAGCTGTGCATGGTAGCCAATAAGCTTCTGATTTTGCACTCTGCTGTTTTAGTAAATCAACCCCACAGAAAATAGTTGTCTTCTATGTGTCCTATTTACACTGAAATGCAGCAAGGAGCACTGGACAGGATCACATGTTATTGTCCAACAACACTTTACAGTCCTGTAGAGTGACATGAATGAATTATCACCTTTGTGCACTTCAATAAAGTTTGTTCGAAAAAGCACCACACTGCCCCTACCCCTGGCTCACTGCGGTCAGAATGGACATCTGACAGACAGTTAAACCATTAGTGTAAACAGGCCCTAAAGAAATCTGTACTGCCATTGCAGATCTCCTTCTGAAAATGCTAGTTGCCTGGCAGCAATACCAATAACATGTTTTTATTATCGAGTCAAAGATCTAAAAAAAAAGTATACAGATAAGGAGTTCTCACTGCATTTCAGGTTAATAATTTAAAAAGTATTTCAACTTTAGCTCGGAGCTTCTTTTATTTGCTTCCACTTTGCTTATGAAAAAGTGTTAAACCATTAAAAGGTTGTACAGTGGTGATGTCACATTGTACAAAATCCTTTAACCTCCTCCCGCCTAGCCTATTGCACTGTTGTTCTGGGAGGACATCTTAGGACATCCTCCCAGAATCGGGCCACACTCTGGCACGATCGGTCACCCGCCGTCTCCACCAGACATAACCAATGACAGGTCACTGTACCAGCCCGCTGCAGCCAATCATAGCAGATACATGACAGTTGTACATAATGAAAGGCTTTGTTACAAGCTTTTCATTGTGTACTAGTGTGATGAGCTTTGTGATTGGTCACATTCATCACATGGCACAGACAGTATCAATCACAGCTAACCACACTAGTAAACAATGAACAAGTAGTTTTCATTCAGAAAAAATGGTTGCTTATAACTGTAAAATGCACAATTATAAGCAATGTAGGCAGTTTCTTTCTTTATAATCGAGCGGATGCCAGCTTTATTTACAGGTGGTTTGCAAAGTCAAAAAAACACAACCAAAACAGTAAATTAAATCTTTGCCATCCTGGGCTAAACTAAACAGTCATCTGCTCTCTATATATAGTGCAGGGATGGTCCCCATCACCCACAAAAACATGAGGCAAAGCAAATCTTCTCTTTCAGTCCAAAGAAACAGAGCTCCTCTTGCTCAGATTCCCTTCTGAGTCTCAGGCCAGAGCACTGTTGTGCTCTCTTCCTGGTTGTCAGGAAAGATTCTATCCGCTGGTGATATTTATTATTTTTGTTTGGCTCGCAGTACTGCGGTTCACCAACAGGTCTCTCCTGGCAGTTTGGAACTGTCAGGAGAACTTCTTCCTGCTGGTGTTATATCATCTTTGGGACGCAGTACTGGTCTTTACCAGCGGATGGATCCTGGCAGTGTGGAGCATACGGCTCTTGCTGTGCTCAGGTGTGACTTGAACCTAATCACTGACATCTCTACTTATACCCAGGGCCGTCTTAATGAGAGGGCACACCTGGGCACTGCCCAGGGGCCCCAGCTTCATGGGGGGCCCCTTTACTTTCCTCAAAGAAGCTGCTCCTTGAGCCCAGTCTGCCCGGAAATTGGGGGCCCCATGATGGCACTGAGAGTGATGGATACACAGGGGAGGCAGGCTGGCAGTGGTGCACCATGCTGCGCAGAACAATACCTATTATTTCACAGCCAGCAGGGACGGGGTGGGGTGGGGCCAGAGCGCCAGTGATGCTCTGACCCAAAAGGGGAAGCTCCGCTTGTCTGCTTCCTACCTACTTAATATCTGTTTACCTGCGCTGTCTCCATTGTAGGTGCCCCAGAGCATTACTTTGCCCAGGGGCCCATGATGCTATTAAGACGGCCCTGCTTATACCCAGTGAGTACAAGCACACCTCGCCTTGGTATCTATCTATCTTCCTGACCCTGAGCCTGCAATCCTGACCCTGCTTCTGACCCAACTCGATCCGATCTGATCCTTATCCCAAGCCCTTTCTGGACCTGTCCCGTCTGTATCCTGGTTTCCTTTGGATCCCTGCCCCGCAGCCTATCCATCCTTGCTCTCCCTTTCCGTCTGGCTCCTTGTCCCCTATCCTGCTGATATCCCCTGGTGTTTGACCTCGGCCTGGCTTATTACGTTTACGGTATCTCCCCTGCATTTGTATATATTATTTGTTGTGGTTGTGCACTGGTTGTTTTAACTTGTTCGTCACCTCTTTAACCACTTGCGGCTCCGCATATCGTCAATTGACGGCAGCTTAGGGGATCTGAATATCCAAGCTGCCGTCAATTGACGGCATCGTTTTCTCCGGCCACTGGGGCACCCGGCGCGTCCCCGAGATGCCGATGCGCGTGCCTGGTGGTCGCGATGTCCGCCAGGTACCCGCTGATCGGCAGTTTTAGAGCAGGGATGTAAAGCTCTGTGTGTAAACGTAGAGCTCCACGTCCTGTCAGTGAGAGGAGACAGATGCTGTTTCTCTTGTACATAGGGAGACAGCATCGGTCACCTCCCCCAGTCACCCCCCTCCCCCCACACAGTTAGAACACACCCAGGACTCACATTTAACCCCTTCCTCACCCCCTAGTGTTAACCCCTTCACTACCAGTCACATTTATACAGTAATTAGTGCGTTTTTATAGCACTGATCGCTGAATAAATGTAAATGGTCCCAAAAATGTGTCAAAAGTGTCCGATGTGTCCGTCGCAATATCGCAGTCCTGACAAAATTCGCAGATCGCCGTATTACTAGTTAAAAAAAAAAAAAATTGTCAGAATTCTATCCCTTATTTCCTAGCCACTATAACCTTTGCGCAAACCAATTACTATACGCTTATTGCGATTGTTTTTTTTACCAAAAATATGTAGAATACATATCGGCCTAAACTGCGGAAAAAAAAATACTTTTTTGAAAAAATTTGATTTTTATTATAGCAAAAAGTAAAAAATATTCTGTGTTTTTTTTCAAAATTGTCACTCTTTTTTGTTTATAACGCAAAAAAAAAAAAAACGCAGAGGCGATCAAATACCACCAAAAGAAAGCTCTATTTGTGGGGAAAAAAGGACGTCAATTTTGTTTGTAAGGCACGTCGCACGACCGCGCAATTTTAATTTAAAGCAACGCGGAGCTGAAAGCTGAAATTTCGCCTGGGCAGGAAGGGGGTATATGTGCCCAGTAAACAAGTGGTTAATAAATACCTTTTTTCTTTCACTTATATGCATTTCTGGTCTCCTCTATGCAGTCACAGAGTCTGGTCTACTAGCTTCCCTGACAGTATACCAAGACCACTCCTTGACCAGACGTGCCTGCATTGAGAAACCATCCTGGTGTGGTGCGTTTTTCTGAATATTGATTTCAATTAAATTGTTTACTTTTCTTTGCTCGCAGCAAAGGATGAGGAATATTGTCGCCAGGTTTTAGAAGGGTGGACTAGTGACCAGCTGATGGAAACCATCCGATCAGCTCATGCCTTGGTGGATCAGGGCTATATGTCTTTTAATGATGTTCAGCCGTTAATCCGGTTATGTGTAAAGCTGGCCCTGATGTTTATTCCCAATGGAAGAGATGATTTCTCTCCCCCCTTCAGTCGTGACCAAGATGAATCCTTGGTATGGTTATTAGAGGATGATCCGGCTTCTTTCAATTAACATTATTTCTCTTGTCCCCAGCAGAAGTTATCTGATTGTATTGGTTCAGTGCAGTCTCTGCTTAGACAGGGTGTGTGTGAACCAGCTTTTGTTCAACCTGTGCTGCAAGCATGGTCAGATCTCTTGAGTTCAGCCAAGCCACTACATTCCAGCCCTGCCATTAATCACCTGCCTTCCCAAGAATCAATCCGTCCATCGCCTATGGCAACCCCAGCTACAGCTCAGTTTACCCAGCCTTCTGCCAAATATTATTACTGGTTGCACCTACCCCGCCTTCAATCTACCTGCTTCTTCCCTTTCACCTGTAACAACTCCACGAAAACCTCCTCCAGCCACTGTTCCTGTGTCTCTGCCACATTCCAAACAAAGACAATTCTCCTGCGCTCCAGTATTTTTGGCTATGGGGTGGTGTAATCCAATTAAAAGGTATCTTCCACAGTCTTGCAGCCCTCCTCAGAATCGTTGGAATTCATAAAGCTGAGAGAAAGGAGAAAAGAATGGAGGGCGCACCGACCTAGTGTGATACTGTTTGATAAGGTTTTTATTAAAATATTAAAATCAGTCATTATACTCACAAATTGAGTTTAAAATCAAGCCTTAAAAGTCAGCGCAGCAGAAATACAGCAACACCAGCAAAACACGATAGTCGCTTGAGTCAAAAATCGATGTTAGGGCTGATGCGTTTCGGAGACCACTGAGGCTCTGAAGAAAGGGGTACGCCCCCGAAACACGTCAGCCCCCGCTTCCCAGCCGGATGTGCCCGATGTCTGCCGAATGTGCCCACCGTCTGCCCGGATGTGCCCACCGCCTGCCCGGATGTGCCCACCATCTGCCCCGATGTGCCCACCATCTGCCCCGATGTGTCTATACCCACCACTCAGTTCAAGCCTCTCTTTGTTTGGTTTAAAGCCAAAGACCTTCCTCATATCCAACCTGATGTGACTATACCTGTTGCCCAGTTTGTCACCATGGAATTTCCCCGGCAACAGTTAGTTGAAGCGTCCGAAGGCCGCCCCTTTGAGGGGGGGTACTGTCAGGAAATTTTCCATCCGCTGGTGCTATTTATTATTTTTGTTTGGCTCGCAGTACTGCGGTTCACCAGCAGGTTTAGAACTGTCAGGAGAACTTCTCCCTGCTGGTGTTATATCATTTTTGGGATGCAGTACTGGTCTCCACCAGCAGGTGGATCCTGGCAGTGTGGAGCGTATGGCTCTTGCTGCGCTCAGGTGTGACTTGAACCTAATCACTGACTCCTCTACTTATACCCGGCGAGTACAAGCACACCTCGCCTTGGTATCTATCTATCTCCCTGAGCCTGCAATCCTGACCCTGCTTCTGACCCAACTCGATCCGATCTGATCCTTATCCCAAGCCCTTCCTGGACCTGTCCCATCTGTATCCTGGTTTCCTTTGGATCCCTACCCCGCAGCCTATCCATCCTTGCTCTCCCTGTCCGTCTGTCTTCTTGTCCCCCAACCTGCTGATATCGAAAAGAGTGTTTAGCGCTAAACAATGAGGATCATGATGAAAAGCATTGAAAAGAATAATGCGTATAGATGCATATACCGTGAACAGTAAACACAATATTATGAATATTAAATGTGTATATATCAAAAGTGTATTATCAGACAAATTAATATATGAATAAAGTCTGTATAAGTTTTAAAGATCCACCAAGTGAATGTAAATAACATCAGAACATCAAATAAGTGACTTATTCCATGTGCAATGTTCCCACCACCGGAAAAAATGCAGGCTTACCGGACCAAGTGGACTTAAGGGACATATGTTGCCGAAAGTCTAAAAGGGCTTTGTATAAACAACCAACATCAACGATCAGTGAACGGATCGAGGAGTGACTGGTCTTCAGAGCCTCTGGTAGACCAATGGGTGAGATCTGATCAGACTTTGCAACTGGAGATGGAATCCCTGGACTGGTTTCTCAAAAGGTATCAGATAGGCTGGACCCCTATTGCAGAGATTAATCTCGCTGTAGGAGTATTTTTGCCTGTCTGGATATCTCCCTCAGATAAATTAAAATGTTCACACCATTTCAAAATTCAAATACAAATTACAGACCCATACTATGTTGTGGAGAAGAGATGGGGGTGTGTTCTGTAATCCTGTGCTAGGGTGATGTTCCATACAGTAAAATGAGTGCGAGCAGTCACAAAAGGATGAGAAGTGTGTTACTGGCAGGATAACCAGGTGAAAATAATGGGCAAAAAGCTTAAAAAATTTAATGAAAGTTGCAACGATTGACATATTTTTTTTAAATAGATACGTTTTGAAAAGTATTGAAGTCAGAGACACATAGGTGGTTAGAATTTTCACAATTTAGCAATCTTTTCTTCTTGAAGATTTCCTTAAAACTATTTTAATTTAGTGATACAAATAAAATATAATTAACGGCTGGTCATTTGGGGTTATACATATTATTGATATTGTTGCAATATTTTTATTAATATTGTAATCTATCATAAAATAATATGATTAAATACCCATACTTTTAGTTGGCATCATCTGTGATACATAGAAAATGTTAAATTTGAATAAGCAACATGCAGCTTTTAGAAATGGTAATATTAATTTTCGGACACACAGGAGTCAGATCAAGTGTATGCATATTTCATAACTACCAATTGTTAATATATGTAATTCTCAAAGCACCGACACACATGAAATAGTCCTCAACTGAACTGGCTAAATGGTTAGATTGAAAATGGATCATATATCTATGGGCTCTGCACCAAATACATTTGTTGAATAATCTCATGAGAACTATCATTCAGTAAGGATGGATGTTTGCCAGCTACTCACTGGAGGTGTTTGAACAGTACATTAAATATGTACACTCAGGCAATGACAACACAACAACACAACGATTATGCATGTTTGTGGAAAAATTGTTCTTAGGTCTGTGTGTATTCATATAGTATGTGTACAGAGTTGGCCATCTAACCTAATCCAAGCACCTGGCCTAATCAGTAATAGCTTTGGCAATCAATGACGCTCTCCAATTTTACTAGTTCAGACTTTGGGCATGTGTCAACTTGAAAAAGTGTAAGCAGTCATACAAGGCCACATATGTATGCTCGTGTAGTCTTCCTACATCTGTATGAACCCTACTAAATATGTACTATGAATGTGAACATCAGGCAGACTTGCTACCTGGCACTGCTCCATGTTGCCTGATAAGCAGGACATGTATACAGACCTTAAATACCATATATTTTTCATGTATCCTTTTTCTTTTATGTAAATCTCCAACTTACTTGTCAAGGCTCAGTTCCTTCTGTCAACAGATCCTGTTTTGGGACCTTCGGTCTGGATAACTGTAGTGTGTCTGGCTTTTCTGATCCACGCTGTCCATCATTCTTCCATCTTCTTGTTCCATGGCTAACATCACGGTGAGAAATGTGACGGGAGATTTTACGTGCCAGACGAGCAAGTGTCCCATCTTTGATCATGTAGTCTTGCTGTAGTTCCTCCATTGATATTTCAATATTGCCCGTGTACCAGAAGATCCAGCCTATTAAACTCAAGAAAACAATGATTGCTCCTGTATAAATTAACAAATCACCAAAATCCTGGCCATTCAGCTGTAGCTCTGCAAAAATCCCAACAAGTAGAGAGGCCAATCCAATCAAGTCCATTAAAATAGCAAAGAGGAGTGCAAGCCGACAACGGTCTAAACCATTTGCAGCCATTAGTACTGTCCCAGAATACTCAAACTAGGTGCTGTGTAGGTTGGTGTGTTAATGCAAGACAAAAAGGCTAATGGATTGAGAAAAGGAAGTAGGAACTGGTTGGACTGGTTTAGAAAAGCAGGGGAGGAGGTGAAAAGGATCAGTTTTCATTCTGTCTTTGTTTAACCTTTTCCTAGCATAGTGGACACACCTATGTTAATCATGCCTTGGCTCCTATCTAATAGACACAGCACAACTGTATATGTGTACTGCAAATAAATGTTTAGTGGCACAATAAAACGAAAGCCACTCAGGACACATTCCCCAGTTTTTTCACTGACTGCCTGGGTCTGTTTTGCAGTTGCTGTTGTTATGATACAACATCTCAGTCTTTAGCAAACTTTGGTTCTGAGGTATTTTATAATTCTGTTCTCAAGCTTGCGCTGTTGATCATTAAACAAGTTTTGAGAAACTGACATATTCTCATGTTATAATAATTGTATTGAGTTATATTTATTATGATTAAAAATTTGAATTTGACAAATAGAGCCTATAGGGGGGGAGGGATGGTAAAAGAACCAGAGGAAATCTTGGAAGCTTTCAGAGAGTACTATAGTTTGCTACATGCCTTTTCTCTCCCCTCCAACTTCCGCCCAGGGATTATGAGTGACCTATTGGACCGGGTAGCCCTGGGGTGGTTGTCGGATAGGGAGAGCGAGGCATTGGTTCGCCCGGTTACAATTGAGAAGATTATAAAGACTATACATATGTTTCTAGGGGAGAAATCGCCTGGTCCAAAATGGAATTCCTGTCAAATTTTATAAAAAATATGGAGCTATATTAGCTCCAAAGTTTGCAGGAGTATATTCGAACGGGTTATTTAAAGAGACCTTACCAGAGTAAATGAGACATGCACATATAACTCTGAGGCGGCGTACACACGAGGGGATATGTCCGCTGAAACCGGTCGGATGGACCGTTTCAGCAGACATCTCCGCTCGTGTGTATGGGCTAGCGGACAGATTTGTCCACCCGACAGATTTCAAAGCAAGCTTTGAAATCTGTCCGCTGCAAACCTGTCCGTCGGATATGTCCGCTGGTTAGTACACCAAACCATCGGACCAAAATCGCGCGCATGCTCAGACAAAAGGAGGGGACGGGAGCGCTCGTTCAGGTAAACCTCGTGTTTGTTTGTGAGTTGGCACATTCGTCATTGTAACTATCTATAGTGTATCGTTTATTGCCTTTCTTCGTTCTCTTGCTATAATCAAGCTGTTCTATTGCTGATGCCATTTATATAGACTGAGTTGTCCCAATCTAGCAAAGTTTGATTGTATTTAATCGCGTTGTCTTTTTGTAATAATTTTGTTGCTGCATCTCCTAATTGTTTGTAGCTTTCCTCCACATGACTATATTTTTTTTTTGGACTTTAATGTTCTTCTAATACATTTTTACCTTCTCATCTGCTGTTTATTTTGTGCTTAAATTATTTATTTTTCTTTTTGTTTGTTTTCAAAGCTTAATTGTTTATTTTGTTGGCACCTTTTTTTTTTCAATGCATTTTTTCGTTTTTTTTGTACCTTTTTTTTCAATGCATTTTATTGGTTTTTTTCACCTTTTTTTTTCAATGCATTTGTTTGGATTTTTTGTACCTTTTTTTTCAATGCATTTTTTTTTATTTCTTCACCTTTTTTTTACAATGCATTTTTTTGGTTTTTTGTTGCCTTTTTTTCAATGGTTTTTTTATTTTTTTTGTCCTTTTTTTCAATGCATTTGTTTCTTTTTTTTCACCTTTTTTTACAATGCATTTTTTAGGATTTTTTTAACCTTTTTTTCAATGCGTTTTTTTTTTTTGTTGCTTTTTTTTCAATGCGTTTTTTTTTGCTTTTTTTTCAATGCATTTTTTTTGTTGCTTTTTTTTCAATGCGTTTTTTTTTGTTGCTTTTTTTTCAATGCGTTTTTTTTTTTTTTTGTTGCTTTTTTTTCAATGCATTTTTTGTGTTTTTTGCCTTTGCAAATGATGAAAAATTTTGGACTTTTGGGGTTTCCATGGGTTACCAAGTTGTCACTCCAAACCTACCCCCCCACCCAGGAGTTTGTGTCCTTCCAAAATTCCACCTTGTATTTTTAGAAGGTTTGGGGCATAATCACCACAGTAGAAAACACAATAGACAAGGTTTTAACGTAAATACAAAAAGCCATTTATTTTGGCAAGAAAATAAATTTAAATAAACATGATCTGCACCACTTGATCAGATAGCAACCTACATGCAGACTTGTGCATTCCACAAAACATGATGAAGGATAAAATTAACAATCTCAGGAGACACAAAACAAATAAAATCTGAATCAGCAGCACATGAGCAAACAAACCCAAGCTGTGGTACTCCAACAAGCTCACATTTTAGAATAATGAACTGGAAGGCAGGTAATCACCTTCTCTTCTTACTTCCAGCCTTCCTTCCTGTCTGCCTTGCAGCGGAACGTCCAGGGGCCCATCCATGGCCCCTTGCAGGTGCGGATGATGTGGCAGCAGGAGGCAGAAGATGGGGAGCAGGCTGGGCTGGGTCACTCAGGTCTGTGTCCCGGGTCAGCATGCCCCTGTGCATCCAAAAGATGACCTTATTGATCAAGTCCTTAGCCAGGTCCCTTTGATCCTCCTCCGCTCGGCTCAGTTCATGAGCCACAGAGGCACTGAAGGCTTCTGCGGGGTTGAGGGGGGCCCTCATTATTTCTGCAGCCTCCCTCATCATTTTGAGGCTCTCCTCCTCCATCTGCCTCATTCGCCTCTCTTGGCCTGGTCGCCTCATCTGGAGGGGAGGGACCTGGCTTATGGTGCTGAGCCTGGGGACATGCTGACTTCCACTCGGCCCAGCCTCCTCCTGGCTGCCACTCACCCCTTCCCCCTGGCTGACATGGTCCTGAGGAGCTGCCACCTCCTGGCTGGCCTCTTCCTGTATCAAAAAAAGGGACATGTTGTAATATTTTGCTTAATCAAGCACACACATTATTTGGCTCTAGACTCTTTTTGTTTTCTTTATTTAAATCGACCTGCCTGTCCTTCAGACCCCTCAGTTGGCATCCCTGAGATCCCTATTTTTTTGCACACGCCTTTTTTTGTTGGTCCAAACGTTAGAATGTTAACAATACTAACTCAAGATTCAAACCCAAATTAGAAGCTAATAAATATTTAGTAAACTACTATACCTCACTGAAGATCGCCAGATCTGGGTCCATGTCAGCCAGGCCCTCCTCTGGCTCTGCAGGGGCGTGGGGATCCTGGGAAGTTCCGCTGCAAGGAAGCGTGGGAGGAAGGCTGGAAGGAAGATTGGAAAGTGATGGCCGGCCCTCCAGTTCATCATCCAAAAATGCAAGCTCGCGGAAGTACCACAGCCTGGGCTCCTTTTGCGCATCTGCTGCTGATCCAGATCGTTTGGTTTTAACCTCTTTATATACCTTACGATAGGTGCTCCTGAGATTGCTCATTTTATCCTTCACCATGTTTGCTGTGCAGGATGGAACCCACGTCTGCATGTAGGTTGCTATCTCTTGTAGAGTGTTTGCTCTGAGTTTCTTATTGGGGTAGCCTGGGTGCCTGGTATCCCATAGATTAGTCTTTTCTCGATATATTTCTATTAATTTAAGAGTGTTTTCTTGAATAGCCAACTGGTCCATCTCTCTCTTTTTTTTTCTAGGTTCAGATTAATGCTCTAGAATATACAAATAAAAATGTATTAAAACCCACATGAAAAATGGCTCAGCTTTCTCATTTTCTGAATATGTATGTGTACAATCATTGTGGAACTAGTATACAAACACATTGGGGGTTATTTACTAAAGAAAAAAAACACTTTAGCACTGCAAAAGCACTTGAAAGTACACTGCCTGAAAGTGCACTTGGAAATGCAATCGCTGTAGCCCCGAAGGGGACATGCAAGAAAAAAGATATATTCAATTTTAGCTTCCACCTGATTGGTTGATAAAATAAGCAGAGCTTCCCTTCATTTCAGATCTTCCCCTCCACATCTATGGAGAATGCCCTTCCAAGTGCACTTGCAGTGCAAACTGGATTTCCCTTTTAGTAAATAACCCCCAATGTGTCCTGCTGATACAATGCTGGCCAGCTCCACTCCATTGTTGTGCAATTCATTTTAGGAACATGCAGACCCTTTGGTAACATGAAAATAAATACATGCCATCTCTATTCATCCACAATTTTTTTCTTTTTCCAAAAATGAAGCCACTAGTTATTGTGTAGATATCATGCACCTCACACAGCATTGAGGAGATAATACACAACCTAATTACCTCTGTCCAAACAATACAGAACAATACATGCATGATGTGAATACACAAGACAAAAATAAAGAGGTAGAGCATTGTCATATATATATGTAGTGATGTGTTCAATCATTATTGGCCAAAACTTGCATTGGTGGCCCCAAGCTACCTAAATAGCGCAAACGCTCCTAACAACATTCCAAACCCCCACCCCCACATGGGGTTTAAAAGTTGAGACGCCTCTGCTGATCCCATGTTGTAATTTACCTTCGTGTCTGTAGCTCCTCGCGTACGCTCGAGTAATCTCCGCGTAACCAACGTAATCACGTCGATATCCTTATATAGGCCGCGCAAAGCTATACCGCCGCCCTCTTCGTTCGCAATGTCTCCGCCCGCTTTTAACCCCCCCATTTCAACATCCAGGGCCTCATATTGCAAGTTACCGGCATATGTGTATGTCATCGTTTTAACACGCGCGTAAGCTCCGCGTAAACACGATGTATTCCTCCGCGCATGCGTGAAACGCCGCCTTCGTCCACGCCCATGACGGAACTTTTCCTCTTTTCCACGCCCCTTATCAGTGTGAAATGAAAAGATGGCCATGTCCCACGAGCGAACATTACCCTCTCATGAGGATCAGGAAGGGACACAACCAGGAACCTCACGCTCAAGGAGCAAACGGTACAAGGCCACGAATGAGTTTGGAGGAGATGGTGGAGATGGTACACATCCTGCGCAGGAAGGATTATGATGGGGATTATGGCCCATACAGCACCCCGAACCGCCGTAAGGCCAAAATTATGGACAAGGTGGCGAAGAGGCTTACTGAGATCTTTGGGGTGAGCAGGTCCAAAGAGCAGCTACGCAAGCGCTGGTCCGATTTGAAGTTGCGTGAGCCACACCAGTTTCGGAAGATAAAGAAAATCCTATATAAAAGTAGGTAGTATTTTTGTGGGGGGGGGTGGTTTGCAATTGTGTGATATCATTGTTTAATATGTATATTTATGCATGTGCCTTGTTGGAATGGTTGTACTTTGTAAGATTTTTTTTGGTATATTTCCTGTAATAAGAAAAAAAACACACACACACACCAAATAAGAAGTTATGCACGATCGGTCTTTAGAAACATCGTTCAATCACCTCGTTTCATCCAAATACTATGTCCTAAGGAACAGCACACCAGGACATGGCTATTTGCCATTTAGAGAGAAAAGTTTTTACACATTTTGGATAAAATTATGTAGATTTCCTAACTGATTTGAATGTGAAAAGACAAACAGGATTCATTCACATTCACACAGTGATAATAAGCAGCTGGATTCACATCTGGACTCAAGAGCACCTGTGTCTCCCCCATAATGAGATTCATTTTTAACAGTCTGTGACACCTAATTTTTAGGGAGGGGCATCCATGCAGGGGCAGACTGACCACTGAGGAAATCGGACACTGCCCGAGGGCCCCATGCCCCTAGGGGTCCCCATCAGAGATGCCAGGCTCATTTCAACCAGGGACAGTATGTAAAAATCTGCAAATTTAGCTCATCTGTCCCTGATATGTCCAAAGCCTACATGCTTTTGATGTGAAACTACTGACTGAGATTGTAGCTGCCCCGCCTCTATACTGCCACCTGGCTTAGTGGGCATTTGTAAGCCTGGGGGCCCCTAATATTCTATTGCCCGGGGGACCCATGAGTTGTCAGTCCGGCCCTGCTTCCATGTGTGTCCCTTCGCTAAAAAGGGTAATTAGCACAGCTTGGGAGAAGTCATTAGAAAAACAAAGGTTAAGGTTTGGTGGCGGAAGACAATAATCCAAATTTTATAACACACTTTGACACAATGATTATGATTTATTAATGCCCTCCTCAAATATCTGTGTGCTGATAAGTATACCTTTTGTTTTCTGATATTTCTAGGGGAAAGAACAGGACAGAATTTTGAGGAGGCAAGGAGGCCCAAACTCTCTCATAAGAAAAAATCTAGCCATGTGGAGGAGGAGGACCAGGTAGAAGAAGGAGTGGTGGAAGGGAGAGATGAGGAAGACGAAAATGTGGAAGGAGTATTTAGTGAAGAAGAAGGAGTTGGTGAAGAAGAAGGAGTTGGTGAAGAAGAAGGAGTTGGTGAAGAAGAAGGAGTTGGTGAAGAAGAAGGAGTTGGTGAAGAAGAAGGAGTAGTTATTGAAGGAGTTGGTCAAGAAGAAGAAGGAGTAGTTATTGAAGGAGTTGTTGTAGAAGAAGGAGTAGTTATTGAAGGAGTTGTTGTAGAAGAAGGAGGAGTTATTGAAGAAGGAGGAGTTATTGAAGAAGGAGGAGTTATTGAAGAAGGAGGAGTTATTGAAGAAGGATTGATTGTGGAAGAAGGCGAAGTTGTGGATGATGGAGAGGTGGAGATTAGTAGCACAACAGGTCAGTGTCACCGCAGCTTCACACAGGGAGAAAGAGGTGTAGATAGGCCTGCACATTACTAATGTTTTTTTTTTTTTTTTTTTTATAGGGGATGAAGATGCTGCAAGCACATCCAGTAGTCCACCTTTTTCACGTGCAAGTGCACAAATTGTCATCCAACAAATTATGGAGTGTAGCACAGAGATGGATAATATGAGGCAAAGAATGGTTGTAATTGATCAAAATTACAAAAATATTATTGATATGATGGGCCGTATCAAAGACTAAATCCCCCTGCCCCGCCCCCCCCCCCCCCCATCACCCATCCGTCTTGCAAACAAAAAAAAAGGTTTTTAAAAAATAGGAAGATGCACACACAGTGTGTCCACATGTGCTATCTGCCATCACAGGTTATGGATTGTGTTTGCTTTGTGGGTACACCCCCTTCCTCCCTTCTCAAGCAGGTAAGAGGGAAGGGTTTGCACCCACAAAACACATGCATTGATCACCCATGATGCCAGATAGCACATGTGGACCTTTGATATAATCCGCATTTTTGGGCCCTCTCACTCACACACAAGAATGTGTGCATCTTCCAAGTTTGGTGTGTTCCGGGGTGACATTGGGAGACTGTTGTAGTAATGACCTTGTTGTACTTAGTATTTTTAGTGGTTTGGTTAAATATTTTATATTTTTTATAAAAAATACGTTTGGTATAATCCATAGTTTTTCATAAAAAAAAAAAAAAAAAAAAATGTTTTACTCCAAAAATGTTACATGGTCGCAAACCAAAAAATTTTTGATAAAAATTTTTGTACCCTAACATGAGTGGCTTGTTGTTTATATATGCTCAATACCCAGTTTGTAGATGAGTGACTTGTAACTACAGCCATAAACCCGGTTTTAAGTACACACTAGCGTTTAGTTCTTACCGCTGCAAATCACAATATCAGCCTCACTTCTGCATAAAAACCAATATTCTTCCAACACCAGCTTGTTCAGTTAAGCCAGATTTTAGAAATGCTGGTAGCTCATTGGTTTGTGTGCAGAAGTGACCCTTCTATTGTGGACTTAAAAGTGGGGTATGCCTGTAATGTCCAATTGTGGTTATTTACTAAAACATGACAACTACATTTGGCACTAGAAGTGCACTAGTTTCAGAACCAAGAAGACCGAGAAAAAAAGAAAAAGCAATAATGACAAACAACTGTATATAGAGTCCAATGGTCAAATTATTTATTATATTTTGTAATATTTCTTTCTTTTGGGGGCCGAATTAGAAAGAAATATGATCTGGCATAGCTATGGCCCCCCGACCCATGAAGTACTCAACATATTTGTCGCGTACCTCACGAGCAGATTGGGTGGCCGAGCCAGCGCGACCAGTGTCCAGCCCAGGAAGGGTATCTGAGGGTAGTCCTGCCTCAGCACCGATGTTGGGTAGGTACGTCTGGGAATGCCTGCGTAAAAAATTATGCAATATGCAACAGGCAAAAACAATATGGTTCAATTTATATTCCGCCATATTTATCGCTGTCAGGAACAGGCGGAACCGGCTGGCGAGTATCCCAAATGCATTCTCGACTACCCTCCGGGCCCTGGCTAGCCTAAAATTGAACACCCTCCTCTCCGGGGTAAGAGTCCTCTGGGGAAAAGGCCGCATGAGGTGAGGTCCAAGCCCGAAAGCTTCGTCCGCTAAAAAAACAAACGGAAGTCCTTCCACATTGTCTTCATCCGGTGGCAGTTCAAGACCACCAGTTTGTAGACGCCTGTAAAATTCGGTCCGCGCGAACACTCCCCCATCAGACAGCCGGCCGTTCTTCCCCACGTCCACATACAAAAATTCGTAGTGTGCCGACACCACTGCCATCAACACGATACTATGAAAACCTTTGTAGTTAAAATAGTAGGACCCCGAACGGGGTGGTGGCACTATGCGGACGTGTTTCCCATCTATTGCTCCTCCGCAGTTTGGAAAATCACAACGCAGGGCAAATTGGGAAGCCACAGTCTGCCATTCCTGTGGCGTGGAGGGAAACTGTGGGGACAAAAAAAATTCTAAAATTAGTACTTAGGCACATAAACATTGCAAACACAATACAAAAACCATACTTGTGCACCATCACACAGTATTAACAATTTTATCTTATTATTGGGGTGGAGTTGTGGCCACTAAAAAATCCCAGTTATTATCACACTCCCCACCCCTCTGATGGGGCAACATTTTAGGGGGGGGTTGGGGTTGAACTACAATGCAGCAAAGAAAAATATGCCACACACACCAAAAAAAAAAAGGCTAGGTGTGTTTGTCCCTAGGATAGCATGCTGGACAGGTTAATAGTGATGCAAGGAAAAAATATGTAGGTAGGCCAACAAAAAGAACATGGAAAGCTTAACAACATGCATGCATGGGGAGAAAAGGCAACATTCAACACTCAGCATGGAAAAATCATGGTCATTATAGGGAACAAATGCCAAAAAAAAAATATTCTACCATTTATAAAGACAGAGAATGTGAGCTTCAGAAAAGAGGAAACGTACCTTCAGATACTCCTCCTGCATGACTTGTATGACAGCAGAACACGTCTCCGGTATGATGATCCCAAGCGCCTGGGGAGAGATGCCTGTTGAGAACTTGAGGTCCTGCAGGCTCCTCCCAGTCGCCAGGTACCGCAACGTGGCAATAAGCCTCTGCTCGGCCGTGATCGCTTGGCGCATCACAGTGTCCTGCCTCGTGATATAGGGGGACAGAAGATCCAGCAGACGGTTGAAAACGGGGTCCGTCATACGGAGAAAGTTCCTGAAGTCATCAGGATTATTCTCCTGGATTTCCCTAAGCAGAGGCATATGAGAGAATCGGTCACGCTGGCGCAACCAATTCTTGGCCCAGGAACTCCTCCTCCCCCTGTTCCTGGCCAAAGGTCTGGAATAATTATAACATCCAGAAGCAAGCCCATATCCAGCACGAACTCTAGCAAAGTTACGCTGCTGCTCCATAATGGCTTCAAACCGGCCGGCTGGTCAGTCAAGAACACACTCAAACAGAAAGCACCCCCTAATCCAGCAAGACCTGCAAAATACGCTCGACAAACAGATACCCGCGGACAGAACGCCACTGCAAAGCAGAAACGACCTGACAGCCAGCACTGACTGCCAAATACGCACCCACAAGCACACACTGAACCAGAGAATACGACCTGTAAAGCGCGGAGACCGAAAAGCGCGAATCGGCTCTAACCAAACCTTTGCTAACACGTTACTAGCAAAAGAGGAACAGAGGGCGGCGCCGTAAGCTTTGGTCTTCCCCTTTATAGTGACGTCGTACGTGGTTTACGTGCACGCGTTCTGGTCCGGGGAGATTTCTATCCGATCGTGTGTACGCACAGCAGACCAACAGACAGATTTGCTGCGTCGGCTGGAAACGGTCGGCCCGACACATTTGAACAAATCTGTCCCCTCGTGTGTACGCGGCCTTATATATAAAGAAACTAAGGATCCAAAATGATGTTCATCATATAGTCCAATAGCATTATTAAACATAGATTTTAAGATACTGACAAAAATATTAACACTGAGATTACAGTCCCTATTGGAAACCATTATAGATTCAGATTAGACAGGATTTATGCCACGGAGAACGACGGATGTTAACCTACGTAGATTGTATACAAATATACATACTCATCATGTACATGAGGGATATATGATGGTGGCCTCCCTAGATATAGAGAAGGCTTTTGATACTTTTGAATTGCCTTTTCTATGGGAAATACTCAGACGGATGGGCTTTCCATTAATGTTTATTAAATGGATCCAAACCATATATAATAAACCCATGTCAGCAGTTGAATTAGGAGAAAGACTTTCAGAATTTTTCAGCTACATAGAGGAACGAGACAAGGTTGTCCTCTTCGTCTCCGGCTCTTTTTGCGATCGCGGCGGTGGCAGAGGCATTAAGGATTTCCCCAAATATTCAAGGGTTACGCATAGGGGGCTATAGGAGAGGGAGTCACGCAAATGCTCCCAAAGCCAGACCCGCGCTGATCAACTAGGCGGTGGCGGCTGCGGCGGGGGGGAGGGCTTGGCTTGGCTTTCTCTGGGGGGACATGGCTGCATTTCTGGGGACATGGCTGCATTTCTGGGGACATGACTGCATTTCTGGGGAGACATGGCTGCATTTCTGGGGGGACATGGCTGCATTTCTGGGGGGACATGGCTGAATTTTTGGGGACACATGGCTGCATTTCTGGGGACACATGGCTGCATTATTGGGGACACATGGCTGCATTTTTGGGGACACATTGCTGCATTTGTGGGGACACATTTAAAAAAAAAAGTATCGGTAATCGGTATCGGCGAGTACATGAAAAAAAGTATCAATACTTGTACTCGGTCCTAAAAAAGTGGTATCAGGACAACCCTAGTCCATACTATTCCCCATAGATCAAGGTGCATGAGAAACAGCGGCTATAAATATACCATTAAAATGGGTAACAGAATTTAAATATCTCGGCATGATTATATCTCGACAGCCTGAAGTATTTTGAATCCTGAATTTAGACCCAGTAATACAGGAGTTTAAGAAAAAGCTAAGGGTCTGGGAGGCACTACTCCATCCTTACTGAGACCGACGATACAGTGGGGACTGGCTTTCTAAGACCTGTATCAATATTATCTAGCAGCACAGTTAGTAGTAGTGAGGGGTTGGTTGAACCTGGATAAATACAATTCTGCTACGATGCTGAAGGCCGCAGTATTGGGCTCGGTAGAAGCACTCCAAGCACTGCCATTTTGTGGGTTAAAATCCAGGTATGAACTGACCCCCTCAATGAGAATAACAGTTAAAATATGGAGAGTGGGGCTAGCAAAAGAGGGACACTTGGATATTAGTTTATCTCTAAATACTCCATTATGGAGGAATCCAGGGCTTGCACACTTGGTTTCCATTTTGGATCCCGGGGCATGGACTAAATTTGGGGTAAAAAAATTATCCCAGATAATAAAGGAGGACAAAATGATCTCATTTGTAGAGATTAAGCAAGGCTGGAACATACCGGGGAGTTATATATTCCGATATAGGCAGCTTATACATGCTCTATCTGCTCAGTTTCATGAGGGTATTCCACAATTAATGGAATCAGATTTAGAGCAAACCGTCTGGAAAAAATGCGAAATAAATTCAATTTCAGTTTTGTATACACATTTATCAAAAACAACATCATCAGATGTGAGTAAACTGTGGGAATGTTGGAGAAGAGATATCCCAGAATCAGTAGAGAACTGGGGGGAGATTTGGAGAACTCCAAACCAGATATTGGTGTCACTCCGAGACAGGGTGATACAATTTAAGATAACGCATATAAGCTACTACACACCATACAAACTGCAGAGGATATTCCCATCAAATTCCCAAAATTGCTGGAGACGTGTTCACATCCCAGGAAATTTTATTCACATAATTTGGTCCTGTCCGAAGATAGTGATATTCTGGAGGGAGGTGTTGAGAGTAATTTCCATAACAACAACAGTTTAATTAGATGAAAAGGCAGGGATATGCTTATTAGGATTAATAGGAAAGGATATCGTCTCTACAGTAAAACAAACACAGATGGGCTTACTGCTTTTTTATGCAAGAAAGACGATAGTGTTAAACTGGAAGAAGGCAGAGGCTCCCTCATTGGTCTATTGGAAAAAATTTGTAAACAGTAATTTACCATTATACAGATAGACATACTGTGATAGAAAAAAATATGGAAGAATATGGGCAAGTTGGATAGAGAATCCTATAATGGCCTAAGGACAGAGACGGTACAGAGAGGGGAAAACCACACCAATAGAATCGGGGGGTAAGGGGAAGAATAAATGTACGGTTGGTATCTGTTTTTATTATAGAAATTATTAATTACGGTAAATATATTGAAGCTCCTGCAAGAGCAGATGATAAAAGCTGTATCCCAATCTAAAAAAAAAAACGTTTTCCCAGTTTAGGCCGATATATGTTCTAGTACATATTTTTGAAAAAAAAAAAAACCTGCATAAATCACAATAAGCGTCTACACACACTCTAACGTTCCTGTTCTCGTCCTGTAACGAGCAATCACGGATTTCCGCATTGGCTCCTGGGACACGCTTCGGGCGCATGCCGCAGGCATCTTGAAGGGCCGACATACAGCTAGGGCAATAGGAGATCATGGGGCCCCCTGTGTCCCCACCCACGCTCAGCCCACGCTCAAACCACACTCACTCACACATAACCCCACCTACATATTGCACTGCCCCCGCTACGCCAGGTATTCCTAGTCTCCCCTACACTAGGTTTCTCTCACCCCACCCAAGTATTTTCTCCTTCCCCCAGTGGTGTGACTCTCTCACCCAAACCTTCATCCTCCAGCTCTGGGCAAGGGATTTGCAGCCCTCCATCTTCTCAGTGATACTCTTCATCATGAAGGCAGCCACTAGGCTCCAAGCACTGAGCTCAGAATCCTGCTAAGACCGGGCTATTGTGCTCTATCTTGCCCTGGATACTCGCCTCATAGACAGTCTATGGTAGGTTGGCAGGTCATCCGAGGGACCAAACCTGAGTGATTCGTGATAGGCTGAGGAGGAAGAGGCGGGGCTGATGAGGCAGAGTGCCCAGAGAGCCATGGATTTAAAATTATAAATAAAAGTACAAAGGTACGAGGAGCCTCACCTGGAGCCCTAGGGCTGCTGTTGTAAATCACAAGGCCATGTACAGCCTACCTGATAGCCCCTTCATACTCCCAAAAATACTGATATGTACACTAAAAATACAATAAAATCATTATTAGCAGACACAAACATAACATACCTTACACAAGTCTTACTAAATCTAAAAGATAAAACTGTATTAAGTTCCATGAACACATTTGTAAGCTAAAAAACCTTTGGAAAAAATGCTGGATAAAAACGCTGGTAATAACTTTTTGTAGTAGCGTTTAGCAGTGTTTAGGAGCATTGGCGTGTTATTAGCGTTTTTGCATTTTCTTTAAAAAAAGGGAAAACATCTCAAAAATCTCTAATAGAAGTGTTTAGGAGCTTCTCTGCTGGAAAAGTGCTCCAAGAAACAAAAACAATGTTTTCTCTGCTCCTAGACGCTGAAGCTCAAAAAATTTGAATAGCCTAAAGTAGTGTGCATGGACACATAGAATAACACTATTTAGCTTGATAATAACAGCTTATAGGAGCTTACAAAATGCTTGCGTGCATGGAGCCTTAAGATAATACATGTATAAAAAAGGGGGGGCTTCTGCGCTAAAATTCAAGGTCGCCCTAAACACACAGAAAAACCAATGCAGCAAAAACAAAAGTGCAAACACAACACCTGAAAATGAACAACTGTAAAGGAAATGTAGTTGCGCAAAGTGCATAAGACCAACTAATGTTGGATATTGGTTTGCAGAGTGATGCAAGTGACATATAAATCAATAGTGCCAAATACTAAAAAGTGCAAACAGAGTCCATGATGTTATAGAAGGTGTTCCAGGATACCCGCTAGTTCTGTGAAAGATGTGCACTTCACCACACACACATTCTGGTCTCCCAGAACTCTCACCTCTAAACGGCTAAATAGAGACCTCAATGTACAGATACAAAGGAGTTTAATAAATAAAATGTGAACTTACAAACAAAGAAGTAAAACAAGCATATACCACAGCGACACCGCGCTGGTATCACGGCAATCCCAGTGTACATCTCCCTGCACCCTACGCGTTACAACATACATGTCTTCAACTGGTTCAACGTATGTCTTCAACTGTAATCGCAGATCGCTGCCATTACTAGTAAAAATTACTAGTAAAAAAAATATATATTAAGAAAAATGCCATAAAACTATCCCCTATTTTGTAGACGCTATAACTTTTGCGCAAACCAATCGATAAATGCTTTTTTTTTGCTTTTTTTTTTCAAAAAATATGTAGAAGAATACGTATCGGCCTAAACTGAGGAAAATATTTTTGGGGGATATTTATTACAGCAAAAAGTTCCTACAGAACTGGCCAAATGTTGATCTATGTATGGCAGGCTTAAAGGTTCAGTTAGGTGGAAGTGAAGCTGGAAAGGGGACAGAAAGAGAAGAGATAGTGAGAAGAGACAGCAAAAAGGAAAAAGAAGAGGTGACATAAGGAACAAGAATGATACTTATTAGTGTTTGTAAACCGCATCAAAACTGATTATAAGACTGTTTGAAATAAAAAGGCATTAGGCTCAAGTAATAAAATTCTAATTATCGAACATTAGGCTGAAAAATTATAGTATCATGCAGGGTTGATATAGCTTCTAGAGTTTTTGCAGCATGTTACAAAATAAAAGCAGACAGTATAGTTACAATACAATTCAAGACAAGACAGTAAGTAGAGCCTTGCTAATAAGAGCCAACTGTCATTGTTTGAAAAAGGGGAATTTATCCTAGTATGACAACTTTGTGACTAATTAAAGTAGAAGGAAAGGCAATACAACTACCCAGTAGTGCCTCCTTACTTCTCTTTCCTGCATATAGTTTATAAGAAATCTCTATGCAAATTATTTTTTTACACAAGTGGTAACATGACGGTAAAAGCTCTGGGGAGCGTGAAAGGCCAACAATGCCGAATCCTTAGAGCGGTGATATCATATCACCACTCTAAGGCATTCACGTACATGAAAGCATATGACCACTTGTAAATAGAGACAAAAGTTATTTTCAATTAGATATATTGTCAACTGTAAGAAGCAAAAAAGAGAATGTGGGAGGAAGCATGTAAAAACTGCTTGTATTGCCTTTCCTTCTACTTTACGCCTATTGTGTTGTTTTTTTTTTCAAATGTATAAATAAAATATGATATATACTAATGCAGAATTGTGTCTAGAAATACTGTAGGTCATTTTAATCTCAATCTAGTAATTATTTTTATGGGCTGCAAGCAATGTTCCCAGCTAGGCAATAAGATAACTTCAAGGACCTAATACTGAAATAGAAATAATAGGGCTGTAACTGATTACTATTTTCGACTAATTTTGATTAATTATAACGCACATACAGATCCAACTACTTTTAGCTGATCTCCTTGCAGGCAGTGGCGTAACTAGAGACTTCAGGGCCCCGGTGCAAGAAATCATGAATGGGCCCCCCCCTCCACAGTGACATGAGAGTCAGATGGACCCCTCACACTGGCGGACGGCAGTCGGGCACCTCACACGGGCAGGTGAAGGACCCCCGGACTTGGTGGAATTACAGGGCCTAGTCGCAATGGTGACTGCTGCGACCCTGATAATTCCGCCACTGGTTAAAGGTGTGTTACCTGCAGAGATCAAGGTGTGCTACGTACAGAGTCCAGGGCGTGTTACATACAGTGTCCGGGGTGTGCTATGTACAGTGTGCGGGGTGTGCTACGTAAAGAGTGCAGATGTCAGAAGTGAATTATGAACTTGCATAAATGACATCAGAGTAGAACTGCCCAGAGGTAATAAAGGTAAACAAATATATCTATAAAAGCAGCTCTATATTAATAGCAGGAAAATCAATATGAGAATAGGTAAATCAATATTTAGCAACACAACTGTAATCTAAACGTGTCTAAAGGAATAACAGTTTCCTAGTGGTTTTTGAGTCCCCTTCGAAAAAATGAGAGATGGTGGGGTCGCCTTTTAAATGGCAACAACAAACTGCGCAGGGCCAGTGCATGGAATTTTGTTTACTTATCCCCGGTCCAAGAAGAGACGACATACAGGGGAGGGCTGGCAGCCTGTCCAGTCAAGTGGCCCATTGAACCACCCAATCAGCTCATCCATACCCACCTGTTTTTTCAATGCAGCCTCACCAGTGCCGCCTCCCCAGTGCCCATTAATGCAGCCTCCCCAGTGCCCATCAATGCAGCCTCACCAATGCCCATCAATGCAGTCTCACCAGTGTCCATAAATGCATGCTCACCAGAGTTGTAGTTTCCCCTGCCCTGCTCAGGAGCTTAAGCGCGGACTACAATTCCCGGAATAAAACAGTGGCTGGCTGGGTAGTCGGCCCAACTTCCTACAGAAGGAAAAAAAAGTCAGCAGGCAATGGTGCCCATAAAAATGGTGAAGGGGGTTGCACATTGTGGCAGTGGTGGAAGTGATAGGCGGCTTCAGAGCCACTTGTAACACTTTCACATGAAAGGCGACAGTCAGCTTTACTCCTAGCTGCTATAGGGACTGGGAGTGTGTAAAAAAATAATAATAATTCCGCACTGTAAAAATCTGAATTCCCAGCAAGTGTCTGGGGATTAGGATTTTACTGCCCCCCTATTCTGACGCCTTGAGGTGGCTGCTTAGGGCGCCATATGGTAGTGCAGTTATAGTTATAGGGCAGTCTTTAGGCTTGGTTCACACCAGTGTGCTGTGCAACCTGACATGTGATTCACACCACACTGGAGTGCAAATCACATGTAAAGTCTGTGCTATGCAATTTCTGCCATACAGATAGTATGGCTGAATTTGCATCGCATTTGGACCAAGGTCATGCAGGACCCTTTTTTGGTCCACACCAGAATCTGATTGCATGGGTGTTCACACCCTTGCAATCCGATTAATGTCTGAATTGACAGTTTGCACGGCACTATGTGAACCGATCTGGGGGTGTCATTAACTTTGTATTGACTATCCCAGCGGTTCGCATAAGGCAGTGTGAACCACCTGCGAATCAGGTGCGATGCAGGAACCCACAGTGGATTCGCAGGGTTCTCGCATCGCACTAGTGTGAAGGCTGGAGCAGGGGGGATGAAGGAGTTCTCCTTCTCGGACCAGCTGCACCCGCTTACAGGAGCATGACGGCCCGGGACCTTCATCCAACTCGGCCAGCACCTGATTCCTGGAACGAACAGGACGCACCAGCGGTGGACGGGCATCTCACACAGGCGGGTGGCGGGCCCCCCGGACTTGGCGTAAATACAGGGCCCAGTCGCAACGGCGACTGCTGCGACACTGATAATTCCGCCACTGCTTGCAGGATGATTCTCAGTGCAGCTACCAACCATTGGGAAAATAGATAGCAGGATACAAAAAACACACAAAGGCAGCGCTCGATGGAAATAGCAATACAACTTTTATAGTCTTTTATAGTCTTCAAGAAGGTAACAAAAAAAATATTGCACTGGAGATAAAATCGATGTAGCTACATAAACTGTAAAAATGGTGGGAGTAATACCAAAGGGTAGCAAAAGCAGTCATAAAAACATGTAGCTAAGTATGATACTGGTATAAAAATGTGTACAACGATACCACTGCTGAATCCAGATGAGGAGGGGTTAACATCAGTCCGTCGGCATGCAGATGTCCCTTGAAGGGAACTATCACAACTCCCAGTGGATGGCTGTAGAATCCCATGTTGATAGAGGGAAGTGATAGAGGGAAGTGTAACAGCTCTTGCGTGTGGCAGATAGTAAGGTCCCGCCGGCATGCAGATATGAAGGCACAGCAAAGGAGCCCTTCAGATGGACACAACAAGCCCCGCTGGTGTCCGTGACATCACCGCATGTCCGACGGAACTCCCTGAAAACCCGGAACCTGGTGGAGGTGAGTACCAATCAAAAGAATTTTGATTAATTAAAAAAATCAACGATTAATCAAGTAATTAATAGTTCATTTCCACAGCCCTAAGAAATAATAATCTGATCTTGTGAAGACAGTATTTCAGTGTCAACCACTTAATTAGTAAATGGCATAGCATAAAAAGTCATAAATAAATAAATACTGGAAGGCGGCGCTCTGACGTCACCGCATCACGTGTGAGGACCCGGAAGACGGGTACACGCTCCTTAGCCGGCCGGCTGCAATTTTACACGCTGTTATTTACTTGGATTGTTGTAAGTGTGCACAATCTTTTATCTATTCTATTAAATGAACGTTTTACAAAAGTTGCTTTTAAAATATAGCGAATATTCGTAAATATCGAATATTCATGATATTTTATCCAAAAAAAATAGCGAAATTTCGCAATTTTTTTTTTTTTTTATAAAATATCACGAATATTCGATATTAAAAGTCACACAAAAAAAAAAATAGCGAAATTTCACATTAGCGAAATATCGCATTGGCAAAATTTCGCAATTTTTTTTTTTTTATAAAATATCACGAATATTCGATATTAACGAATATTCGCGAATATTCTTTGAAATATTTGCGAAATATCGCGAAATCACTATCGAAGAAGACGAAGAAGTCGTAGAAGTCGTAAAAGTAGTAAAAGTCGTAAAAGTCGAAGAAGTCGAAGAAGTCATAGAAGTCGTAAAAGTCGTAAAAGTCGTAAATGTCGTAAAAGTCGAAGAAGTCGTAGAAGTCGAAGAAGTCGTAAAAGTCGTAAAAGTCGAAGAAGTCGTAGAAGTCGTAAAAGTCGAAAAAGTCGAAGAAGTCGTAGAAGTCGTAGAAGTCGAAGAAGTCGTAAAAGTCGAAGAAGTCGTAGAAGTCGAAGAAGTCGTAAAAGTCGTAAAAGTCGAAGAAGTTGTAGAAGTCGTAGAAGTCGTAAAAGTCGTAAAAGTCGAAGAAGTCGTAGAAGTCGTAGAAGTCGAAGAAGTCGAAGAAGTCGTAAAAGTCGTAAAAGTCGAAGAAGTCGTAGAAGTCGTAAAAGTCGAAAAAGTCGAAGAAGTCGTAGAAGTCGTAGAAGTCGAAGAAGTCGTAAAAGTCGAAGAAGTCGTAGAAGTCGAAGAAGTCGTAAAAGTCGTAAAAGTCGAAGAAGTCGTAGAAGTCGTAGAAGTCGTAAAAGTCGTAAAAGTCGAAGAAGTCGTAGAAGTCGTAGAAGTCGAAGAAGTCGAAGAAGTCGTAAAAGTCGTAAAAGTCGAAGAAGTCGTAAAAGTCGTAAAAGTCGAAAAAGTCGAAGAAGTCGTAGAAGTCGAAGAAGTCGTAGAAGTCGTAGAAGTCGTAAAAGTCGTAAAAGTCGTAGAAGTCGTAGAAGTCGAAGAAGTCGAAGAAGTCGTAGAAGTCGTAAAAGTCGTAAAAGTCGTAAAAGTCGAAAAAGTCGAAGAAGTCGAAGAAGTCGTAGAAGTCGAAGAAGTCGAAGAAGTCGTAGAAGTCGTAAAAGTCGTAAAAGTCGTAAAAGTCGAAAAAGTCGTAGAAGTCGAAGAAGTCGTAGAAGTCGAAAAAGTTGAAGAAGTCATTAGAAGTCGTAGAAGTCGAAAAAGTCGTAAAAGTCGAAGAAGTCGTAGAAGTCGTAAAAGTCGAAGAAGTCGAAGAAGTCGTAAAAGTCGTAAAAGTCGAAGAAGTCGCAGAAGTTGTAAAAGTCGTAAAAGTCGAAGAAGTCGAAGAAGTCGTAGAAGTCGAAGAAGTCGTAGAAGTCGTAAAAGTCGTAAAAGTCGCAAAAGTTGCAAAAGTCGAAAAAGTCGAAGAAGTCGTAGAAGTCGAAAAAGTTGAAGAAGTCGTTAGAAGTCGTAGAAGTCGTAGAAGTCGTAGAAGTCGAAGAAGTCGAAGAAGTCGTAGAAGTCGTAAAAGTCGTAAAAGTCGTAAAATTCGTAAAAGTCGAAAAAGTCGAAGAAGTCGAAGAAGTCGAAGAAGTCGTAGAAGTCGAAGAAGTCGAAGAAGTCGTAGAAGTCGTAGAAGTCGCAAAAGTCGATATTAACGAATATTCGCGAATATTCTTTGAAATATTTGCGAAATATCGCGAAATCGAATATGGCGTATTCCGCTCATCACTATCGAAGAAGACGAAGAAGTCGTAGAAGTCGTAAAAGTAGTAAAAGTCGTAAAAGTCGTAAAAGTCGAAGAAGTCGAAGAAGTCATAGAAGTCGTAAAAGTCGTAAAAGTCGTAAAAGTCGTAAAAGTCGAAGAAGTCGTAGAAGTCGAAGAAGTCGTAAAAGTCGTAAAAGTCGAAGAAGTCGTAGAAGTCGTAAAAGTCGAAAAAGTCGAAGAAGTCGAAGAAGTCGAAGAAGTCGTAGAAGTCGTAGAAGTCGAAGAAGTCGTAAAAGTCGAAGAAGTCGTAGAAGTCGAAGAAGTCGTAAAAGTCGTAAAAGTCGAAGAAGTCGTAGAAGTCGTAGAAGTCGAAAAAGTCGTAAAAGTCGAAGAAGTCGTAGAAGTTGTAAAAGTCGAAGCAGTCGAAGAAGTCGTAAAAGTCGTAAAAGTCGTAAAATTCGTAAAAGTCGAAAAAGTCGAAAAAGTCGAAGAAGTCGAAGAAGTCGTAGAAGTCGAAGAAGTCGAAGAAGTCGTAGAAGTCGTAAAAGTCGTAAAAGTCGTAAAAGTCGCAAAAGTCGAAAAAGTCGTAGAAGTCGAAGAAGTCGTAGAAGTCGAAAAAGTTGAAGAAGTCGTTAGAAGTCGTAGAAGTCGAAAAAGTCGTAAAAGTCGAAGAAGTCGTAGAAGTCGTAAAAGTCGAAGAAGCCGAAGAAGTCGTAAAAGTCGTAAAAGTCGAAGAAGCCGAAGAAGTCGTAAAAGTCGTAAAAGTCGAAGAAGTCGAAGAAGTCGTAAAAGTCGTAAAAGTTGAAGAAGTCGTTAGAAGTCGTAGAAGTCGAAAAAGTCGTAAAAGTCGAAGAAGTCGTAGAAGTCGTAAAAGTCGAAAAAGTCGAAGAAGTCGTAAAAGTCGAAAAAGTCGAAGAAGTCGTAGAAGTCGAAGAAGTCGTAAAAGTCGTAAAAGTCGTAGAAGTCGTAGAAGTCGAAGAAGTCGAAGAAGTCGTAGAAGTCGTAAAAGTCATAAAAGTCGTAAAAGTCGAAAAAGTCGAAGAAGTCGAAGAAGTCGTAGAAGTCGAAGAAGTCGAAGAAGTCGTAGAAGTCGTAAAAGTCGTAAAAGTCGTAAAAGTCGAAAAAGTCGTAGAAGTCGAAGAAGTCGTAGAAGTCGAAAAAGTTGAAGAAGTCATTAGAAGTCGTAGAAGTCGAAAAAGTCGTAAAAGTCGAAGAAGTCGTAGAAGTCGTAAAAGTCGAAGAAGTCGAAGAAGTCGTAAAAGTCGTAAAAGTCGAAGAAGTCGTAGAAGTCGTAAAAGTCGTAAAAGTCGAAGAAGTCGAAGAAGTCGTAGAAGTCGAAGAAGTCGTAGAAGTCGTAAAAGTCGTAAAAGTCGTAAAAGTCGAAAAAGTCGTAAAAGTCGAAAAAGTCGAAGAAGTCGTAGAAGTCGAAAAAGTCGTAGAAGTCGTAGAAGTCGTAGAAGTCGTAGAAGTCGAAGAAGTCGAAGAAGTCGTAGAAGTCGTAGAAGTCGTAAAAGTCGTAAAAGTCGTAAAAGTCGAAAAAGTCGAAGAAGTCGAAGAAGTCGAAGAAGTCGAAGAAGTCGTAGAAGTCGAAGAAGTCGAAAAAGTCGTAAAAGTCGAAAAAGTCGTAGAAGTCGTAAAAGTCGTAAAAGTCGTAAAAGTCGAAGAAGTCGAAGAAGTCGTAGAAGTCGAAGAAGTCGTAGAAGTCGAAGAAGTCGTAGAAGTCGAAGAAGTCGTAGAAGTCGAAGAAGTCGTAAAAGTCGTAAAAGTCGCAAAAGTTGTAAAAGTCGTAAAAGTCGAAAAAGTCGTAGAAGTCATAGAAGTCGTAAAAGTCGTAAAAGTCGCAAAAGTCGAAAAAGTCGTAGAAGTCGAAGAAGTCGTAGAAGTCGAAAAAGTTGAAGAAGTCGTTAGAAGTCGTAGAAGTCGAAAAAGTCGTAAAAGTCGAAGAAGTCGTAGAAGTCGTAAAAGTCGAAGAAGCCGAAGAAGTCGTAAAAGTCGTAAAAGTCGAAGAAGTCGAAGAAGTCGTAAAAGTCGTAAAAGTCGAAGAAGTCGAAGAAGTCGAAGAAGTCGAAGAAGTCGTAGAAGTCGAAGAAGTCGTAGAAGTCGAAGAAGTCGTAGAAGTCGTAAAAGTCGCAAAAGTTGCAAAAGTCAAAAAAGTCGAAGAAGTCGTAGAAGTCGAAAAAGTTGAAGAAGTCGTTAGAAGTCGTAGAAGTCGTAGAAGTCGTAGAAGTCGAAGAAGACGAAGAAGTCGTAGAAGTCGTAGAAGTCGTAAAATTCGTAAAAGTCGAAAAAGTCGAAGAAGTCGAAGAAGACGTAGAAGTTGAAGAAGTCGAAGAAGTCGTAGAAGTCGTAGAAGTCGTAAAAGTCGTAAAAGTCGCAAAAGTCGAAAAAGTCGTAGAAGTCGAAGAAGTCGTAGAAGTCGAAAAAGTTGAAGAAGTCGTTAGAAGTCGCAAAAGTCGAAAAAGTCGAAGAAGTCGTAAAAGTCGTAAAAGTCGAAGAAGTCGTAGAAGTCGTAAAAGTCGAAAAAGTCGTAGAAGTCGTAAAAGTCGAAGAAGTCGTAAAAGTCGAAGAAGTCGTAGAAGGCGAAGAAGTCGTAAAAGTCGTAAAAGTCGAAGAAGTCGTAGAAGTCGTAAAAGTCAAAAAAGTCGAAGAAGTCGTAAAAGTCGAAAAAGTCGAAGAAGTCGTAAAAGTCGAAAAAGTCGAAGAAGTCGTAGACGTCGTAGAAGTCGAAGAAGTCGTAAAAGTCGTAAAAGTCGTAGAAGTCGTAGAAGTCGAAGAAGACGAAGAAGTCGTAGAAGTCGTAAAAGTCATAAAATTCGTAAAAGTCGAAAAAGTCGAAGAAGTCGAAGAAGTCGTAGAAGTCGAAGAAGTCGAAGAAGTCGTAGAAGTCGTAAAAGTCGTAAAAGTCGCAAAAGTCGAAAAAGTCGTAGAAGTCGAAGAAGTCGTAGAAGTCGAAAAAGTTGAAGAAGTCATTAGAAGTCGTAGAAGTCGAAAAAGTCGTAAAAGTCGAAGAAGTCGTAGAAGTCGTAAAAGTCGAAGAAGTCGAAGAAGTCTTAGAAGTCGAAGAAGTCGAAGAAGTCGTAGAAGTCGTAGAAGTCGCAAAAGTCGATATTAACGAATATTCGCGAATATTCTTTGAAATATTTGCGAAATATCGCGAAATCGAATATGGCGTATTCCGCTCATCACTATCGAAGAAGACGAAGAAGTCGTAGAAGTCGTAAAAGTAGTAAAAGTCGTAAAAGTCGTAAAAGTCGAAGAAGTCGAAGAAGTCATAGAAGTCGTAAAAGTCGTAAAAGTCGTAAAAGTCGTAAAAGTCAAAGAAGTCGTAGAAGTCGAAGAAGTCGTAAAAGTCGTAAAAGTCGAAGAAGTCGTAGAAGTCGTAAAAGTCGAAGAAGTCGTAAAAGTCGAAGAAGTCGTAGAAGTCGAAGAAGTCGTAAAAGTCGTAAAAGTCGAAGAAGTCGTAGAAGTCGTAGAAGTCGAAAAAGTCGTAAAAGTCGAAGAAGTCGTAGAAGTTGTAAAAGTCGAAGCAGTCGAAGAAGTCGTAAAAGTCGTAAAAGTCGTAAAATTCGTAAAAGTCAAAAAAGTCGAAAAAGTCGAAGAAGTCGAAAAAGTCGAAAAAGTCGAAGAAGTCGAAGAAGTCGTAGAAGTCGAAGAAGTCGAAGAAGTCGTAGAAGTCGTAAAAGTCGTAAAAGTCGTAAAAGTCGAAAAAGTCGAAAAAGTCGTAGAAGTCGAAGAAGTCGTAGAAGTCGAAAAAGTTGAAGAAGTCGTTAGAAGTCGTAGAAGTCGTAGAAGTCGTAGAAGTCGAAGAAGACGAAGAAGTCGTAAAAGTTGTAAAAGTCGTAAAAGTCGTAAATGTCGTAAAAGTCGAAGAAGTCGAAGAAGTCGTAAAAGTCGTAAAAGTCGAAGAAGTCGTAGAAGTCGTAAAAGTCGTAAAAGTCGAAAAAGTCGAAGAAGTCGTAGAAGTCGAAGAAGTCGAAGAAGTCGTAAAAGTCGAAGAAGTCGTAGAAGGCGAAGAAGTCGTAAAAGTCGTAAAAGTCGAAGAAGTCGTAGAAGTCGTAGAAGTCGTAAAAGTCGAAAAAGTCGAAGAAGTCGTAGACGTCGTAGAAGTCGAAGAAGTCGTAAAAGTCGAAGAAGTTGAAAAAGTCGTAAAAGTCGAAAAAGTCGTAGAAGTCGTAAAAGTCGTAAAAGTCGTAAAAGTCGAAGAAGTCGAAGAAGTCGTAGAAGTCGAAGAAGTCGTAGAAGTCGAAGAAATCGTAAAAGTCGTAAAAGTCGCAAAAGTTGTAAAAGTCGTAAAAGTCGAAAAAGTCGCAAAAGTCGAAAAAGTCGTAGAAGTCGAAGAAGTCGTAGAAGTCGAAAAAGTTGAAGAAGTCGTTAGAAGTCGTAGAAGTCGTAGAAGTCGTAGAAGTCGAAGAAGACGAAGAAGTCGTAAAAGTTGTAAAAGTCGTAAAAGTCGTAAATGTCGTAAAAGTCGAAGAAGTCGAAGAAGTCGTAAAAGTCGTAAAAGTCGAAGAAGTCGTAGAAGTCGTAAAAGTCGTAAAAGTCGAAAAAGTCGAAGAAGTCGTAGAAGTCGAAGAAGTCGAAGAAGTCGTAAAAGTCGAAGAAGTCGTAGAAGGCGAAGAAGTCGTAAAAGTCGTAAAAGTCGAAGAAGTCGTAGAAGTCGTAGAAGTCGTAAAAGTCGAAAAAGTCGAAGAAGTCGTAGACGTCGTAGAAGTCGAAGAAGTCGTAAAAGTCGAAGAAGTTGAAAAAGTCGTAAAAGTCGAAAAAGTCGTAGAAGTCGTAAAAGTCGTAAAAGTCGTAAAAGTCGAAGAAGTCGAAGAAGTCGTAGAAGTCGAAGAAGTCGTAGAAGTCGAAGAAGTCGTAGAAGTCGAAGAAATCGTAGAAGTCGAAGAAGTCGTAAAAGTCGTAAAAGTCGCAAAAGTTGTAAAAGTCGTAAAAGTCGAAAAAGTCGTAGAAGTCATAGAAGTCGTAAAAGTCGTAAAAGTCGCAAAAGTCGAAAAAGTCGTAGAAGTCGAAGAAGTCGTAGAAGTCGAAAAAGTTGAAGAAGTCGTTAGAAGTCGTAGAAGTCGAAAAAGTCGTAAAAGTCGAAGAAGTCGTAGAAGTCGTAAAAGTCGAAGAAGCCGAAGAAGTCGTAAAAGTCGTAAAAGTCGAAGAAGTCGAAGAAGTCGTAAAAGTCGTAAAAGTTGAAGAAGTCGTTAGAAGTCGTAGAAGTCGAAAAAGTCGTAAAAGTCGAAGAAGTCGTAGAAGTCGTAAAAGTCGAAAAAGTCAAAGAAGTCGTAAAAGTCGAAAAAGTCGAAGAAGTCGTAGACGTCGTAGAAGTCGAAGAAGTCGTAAAAGTCGTAAAAGTCGCAAAAGTTGTAAAAGTCGTAAAAGTCGAAAAAGTCGTAGAAGTCATAGAAGTCGTAAAAGTCGTAAAAGTCGCAAAAGTCGAAAAAGTCGTAGAAGTCGAAGAAGTCGTAGAAGTCGAAAAAGTTGAAGAAGTCGTTAGAAGTCGTAGAAGTCGAAAAAGTCGTAAAAGTCGAAGAAGTCGTAGAAGTCGTAAAAGTCGAAGAAGCCGAAGAAGTCGTAAAAGTCGTAAAAGTCGAAGAAGCCGAAGAAGTCGTAAAAGTCGTAAAAGTCGAAGAAGTCGAAGAAGTCGTAAAAGTCGTAAAAGTTGAAGAAGTCGTTAGAAGTCGTAGAAGTCGAAAAAGTCGTAAAAGTCGAAGAAGTCGTAGAAGTCGTAAAAGTCGAAAAAGTCGAAGAAGTCGTAAAAGTCGAAAAAGTCGAAGAAGTCGTAGAAGTCGAAGAAGTCGTAAAAGTCGTAAAAGTCGTAGAAGTCGTAGAAGTCGAAGAAGTCGAAGAAGTCGTAGAAGTCGTAAAAGTCGTAAAAGTCGTAAAAGTCGAAAAAGTCGAAGAAGTCGAAGAAGTCGTAGAAGTCGAAGAAGTCGAAGAAGTCGTAGAAGTCGTAAAAGTCGTAAAAGTCGTAAAAGTCGAAAAAGTCGTAGAAGTCGAAGAAGTCGTAGAAGTCGAAAAAGTTGAAGAAGTCATTAGAAGTCGTAGAAGTCGAAAAAGTCGTAAAAGTCGAAGAAGTCGTAGAAGTCGTAAAAGTCGAAGAAGTCGAAGAAGTCGTAAAAGTCGTAAAAGTCGAAGAAGTCGCAGAAGTCGTAAAAGTCGTAAAAGTCGAAGAAGTCGAAGAAGTCGTAGAAGTCGAAGAAGTCGTAGAAGTCGTAAAAGTCGTAAAAGTCGTAAAAGTCGCAAAAGTTGCAAAAGTCGAAAAAGTCGAAGAAGTCGTAGAAGTCGAAAAAGTTGAAGAAGTCGTAGAAGTCGTAGAAGTCGTAGAAGTCGAAGAAGTCGAAGAAGTCGTAGAAGTCGTAGAAGTCGTAAAAGTCGTAAAAGTCGTAAAAGTCGAAAAAGTCGAAGAAGTCGAAGAAGTCGAAGAAGTCGAAGAAGTCGTAGAAGTCGAAGAAGTCGAAGAAGTCGTAGAAGTCGCAAAAGTCGATATTAACGAATATTCGCGAATATTCTTTGAAATATTTGCGAAATATCGCGAAATCGAATATGGCGTATTCCGCTCATCACTATCGAAGAAGACGAAGAAGTCGTAGAAGTCGTAAAAGTAGTAAAAGTCGTAAAAGTCGTAAAAGTCGAAGAAGTCGAAGAAGAAGTCGTAGAAGTCGTAAAAGTCGTAAAAGTCGTAAAAGTCGTAAAAGTCGAAGAAGTCGTAGAAGTCGAAGAAGTCGTAAAAGTCGTAAAAGTCGAAGAAGTCGTAGAAGTCGTAAAAGTCGAAAAAGTCGAAGAAAGTCGAAGAAGTCGAAGAAGTAAGTCGTAGAAGTCGTAGAAGTCGAAGAAGTCGTAAAAGTCGAAGAAGTCGTAGAAGCGAAGAAGTCGTTAAAAGTCGTAAAAGTCGAAGAAGTCGTAGAAGTCGTAGAAGTCGAAAAAGTCGTAAAAGTCGAAGAAGTCGTAGAAGTTGTAAAAGTCGAAGCAGTCGAAGAAGTCGTAAAAGTCGTAAAAGTCGTAAAATTCGTAAAAGTCGAAAAAGTCGAAAAAGTCGAAGAAGTCGAAGAAGTCGTAGAAGTCGAAGAAGTCGAAGAAGTCGTAGAAGTCGTAAAAGTCGTAAAAGTCGCAAAAGTCGAAAAAGTCGAAAAAGTCGTAGAAGTCGAAGAAGTCGTAGAAGTCGAAAAAGTTGAAGAAGTCGTTAGAAGTCGTAGAAGTCGTAGAAGTCGTAGAAGTCGAAGAAGACGAAGAAGTCGTAAAAGTTGTAAAAGTCGTAAAAGTCGTAAATGTCGTAAAAGTCGAAGAAGTCGGAGAAGTCGTAAAAGTCGTAAAAGTCGAAGAAGTCGTAGAAGTCGTAAAAGTCGAAAAAGTCGAAGAAGTCGTAGAAGTCGAAGAAGTCGAAGAAGTCGTAAAAGTCGAAGAAGTCGTAGAAGGCGAAGAAGTCGTAAAAGTCGTAAAAGTCGAAGAAGTCGTAGAAGTCGTAGAAGTCGTAAAAGTCGAAAAAGTCGAAGAAGTCGTAGAAGTCGTAAAGTCGAAGAAGTCGTAAAAGTCGAAGAAGTTGAAAAAGTCGTAAAAGTCGAAAAAGTCGTAGAAGTCGTAAAAGTCGTAAAAGTCGTAAAAGTCGAAGAAGTCGAAGAAGTCGTAGAAGTCGAAGAAGTCGTAGAAGTCGAAGAAGTCGTAGAAGTCGAAGAAGTCGTAGAAGTCGAAGAAGTCGTAGAAGTCGAAGAAGTCGTAAAAGTCGTAAAAGTCGCAAAAGTTGTAAAAGTCGTAAAAGTCGAAAAAGTCGTAGAAGTCATAGAAGTCGTAAAAGTCGTAAAAGTCGAAAAAGTCGAAAAAGTCGTAGAAGTCGAAGAAGTCGTAGAAGTCGAAAAAGTTGAAGAAAGTCGTTAGAAGTCGTAGAAGTCGAAAAAGTCGTAAAAGTCGAAGAAGTCGTAGAAGTCGTAAAAGTCGAAGAAGCCGAAGAAGTCGTAAAAAGTCGTAAAAGTCGAAAGAAGAAGTCGAAGAAGTCGTAAAAGTCGTAAAAGTCGAAGAAGTCGAAGAAGTCGAAGAAGTCGAAGAAGTCGTAGAAGTCGAAGAAGTCGTAGAAGTCGAAGAAGTCGTAGAAGTCGTAAAAGTCGCAAAAGTTTGCAAAAGTCAAAAAAGTCGAAGAAGTCGTAGAAGTCGAAAAAGTTGAAGAAGTCGTTAGAAGTCGTAGAAGTCGTAGAAGTCGTAAAGTCGAAGAAGACGAAGAAGTCGTAGAAGTCGTAGAGAAGTCGTAAAATTCGTAAAAGTCGAAAAAGTCGAAGAAGTCGAAGAAGACGTAGAAGTTGAAGAAGTCGAAGAAAGTCGTAGAAGTCGTAGAAGTCGTAAAAGTCGTAAAAGTCACAAAAGTCGAAAAAGTCGTAGAAGTCGAAGAAGTCGTAGAAGTCGAAAAAGTTGAAGAAGTCGTTAGAAGTCGCGAAAGTCGAAAAAGTCGAAGAAGTCGTAAAAGTCGTAAAAGTCGAAGAAGTCGTAGAAGTCGTAAAAGTCGAAAAAAGTCGTAGAAGTCGTAAAAGTCGAAGAAGTCGTAAAAAGTCGAAGAAGTCGTAGAAGGTCGAAGAAGTCGTAAAAGTCGCGTAAAAGTCGAAGAAGTCGTAGAAGTCGTAAAAGTCAAAAAAAGTCGAAGAAGTCGTAAAAGTCGAAAAAGTCGAAGAAGTCGTAAAGTCGAAAAAGTCGAAGAAGTCGTAAAA
The DNA here is from genome assembly GCA_029574335.1 of Rana kukunoris. Taxonomy (NCBI): domain Eukaryota; kingdom Metazoa; phylum Chordata; class Amphibia; order Anura; family Ranidae; genus Rana; species Rana kukunoris. The sequence goes on along the minus strand of JAJQKJ010002419.1, from coordinate 736 downwards.
AGACGTCGAAAGAAGTCGAAGAAGTCGTAAAAGTCGTAAAAGTCGTAGAGTCGTAGAAGTCGAAGAAGAAGAAGTCGAAAGAAGTCGTAAAGTCGTAAAGTCAGTCGTAAAAGTCGTAAAAGTCGAAAAAGTCGTAGAAGTCGAAGAAGTCGTAGAAGTCGAAAAAGTTGAAGTGAAGTCGTAGAAGTCGCAAAAGTCGAAAAAGTCGAAGAAGTCGTAGAAGTCGTAAAAGTCGAAAAGTCGTAAAAGTCGCAAAAGTCGAAAAAGTCGTAGAAGTCGTAAAAGTCGAAGAAGTCCGTAAAAGTCGAAAAAGTTGAAGAAGTCATTAGAAGTCGTAAAAGAAGTCGAAAAAGTCGTAAAAGTCGGAGAAGTTCGTAAAAGTCAAAAAGTCGAAGAAGTCGTAAAAGTCGAAAAAGTCGAAGAAGAAGTCCAAAAGGTCGAAAAAGTTCGAAGAAGTCGAGTCAAAACGTCGAAGAAGTTCGAAGAAGTCGTAAAAGTCGTAAAAAGTCGTAAGAAGTCCGTAAGAAGTCGAACGAAGACGAAGAAGTCGTAAGAAGTCGTAAAGTCATAAAATTCGTAAAAGTCGAAAAAGTCGTAAGAAGTCGAGAGAAGTGCCGTAGGTAGAGTCGAAGAAGTCGAATAAATTCGTAGAGAAAGTCGTAAAATCGTAAAAGTCGCAAAAGTCGAAAAAGTGTCGTAGAAGTCGAAAGAAGTCGTAGAAGTCGAAAAAGTCGTA
>JAJQKJ010002740.1:112500-123795 GCA_029574335.1 Rana kukunoris | reverse complement strand
AAATCTGTGTGCCCCCACCAACTCCCGACAGTATACAGAAATCTGTGTGCCCCCCAACTGCCGCCGACTGTAAGACAGAAATCTGTGTGCCCCCCAACTCCCGACAGTATACAGAAATCTGTGTGCCCCCCAACTGCCGACAGTATACAGAAATCTGTTGCCCACCCACTGCCGACAGTATACAGAAATCTGTGTGCCCCCCAACTGCCGACAGTATACAGAAATCTGTGTGCCCCCCAACTGCCGACAGTATACAGAAATCTGTGTGCCCCCAACTGCCGACAGTATACAGAAATCTGTGTGCCCCCCAACTCCCGACAGTATACAGAAATCTGTGTGCCCCCCAACTGCCGACAGTATACAGAAATCTGTGTGCCCCCAACTCCCGACAGTATACAGAAATCTGTGTGCCCCCCAACTGCCGACAGTAAATACAGACATAGATCTGTGTGCCCCCAACTGCCGACAGTATACAGAAATCTGTGTGCCCCCCCATGTACTCCCGACAGAGTAATATACAGAAATCTGTCGTTGCCCCCCCGTATCATACATTACGGGGCCGAAGGTGTGTGACAGTATACAGAAATCTGTGTGCCCCCCAACTGCCGGACAGTAATACAGAAACTCTCTGTTGTACTGCACCTACTGCCGACAGTATACAGAAATCTGTGTGCCCCCCCAACTGCCGACAGTATACAGAAATCTGTGTGCCCCCAACTGCCGACAGTATACAGAAATCTGTGTGCCCCCAACTGCCGACAGTATACAGAAATCTGTGTGCCCCCAACTGCCGACAGTATACAGAAATCTGTGTGCCCCCCCAACTGCCGACAGTATACAGAAATCTGTGTGCCCCCCCAACTGCCGACAGTATACAGAAATCTGTGTGCCCCCCCAACTGCCGACAGTATACAGAAATATAAGTGCAGCATGCTATGGATTGTTCCTGGTGATTCTTCCCTCTCACTCACAGGAATCACAGTACAACCCCCCCCCCCAGACAATGCCTCTCTCCAGAAGGACAGATCCATCATTGCTCAGACATCATGCAAAAAGAGGGGGGGGGGGGGAAATACACTGGAACACATCAAAAACACAATTATATATATATATGTTCAATTTATCTTTATTTTATTTTTTTATCAAAGGACCAATCTTTTTTTCTTTCTTAGAGGTCCGAAGGTCCCCGGGGGCCCGGATGACAACCCCCCCCCCCCTTTTTATTTAAAAAAATATATATATATTTTTTTATATATATTTATTATTATCATTATTAATATTATTATAGGGCCCAGAGGTCCCCAGGGCCCCAAATGGCAATCCCCCCCCCCCCCATTTTTTTTAAATTATAAATGTTTATTTTTATATATCTTTTTATTTTTTTATTAAAAAGCCCAGAGGTCCCAGATGGCAACCCTCCTTTTTTTTTATATATATATATATATTTTGTAAAGGACCCCCCCCCCCCCCCCCGCTTCTCAATTTCAGGAGGCGGCAGCACCCCCCCCCCCCCCCACCCCCCCTGGTTCTCTGCTCCAGGGGGGCCATGCCTGAAGCTGTGTAAGGAGCCCCATAATTCCTGATGGTGGCCCTGCTTACAGTTCTGCAACAGCTGGTTGCCCAGAAGAAGAGGAACCTGCACAACTGTTCTATCCCGAGGAGGGGAAGGCCGGAGTCCAGTTATGGCGAGTAGAGAAGAGGAATAAAAAAAGGAGAAGAAAGTCTCTGCGATCTGCAGAATAAAAACTTTTGCCGATTATTTCGGATTTCAAAAAAGAAAAAAAAAGGCGGCGAGAACAGACCGGCGAAATCGCGGGAATCCATATTTCTCCCGACAACAAAGGGGCAGCGCAGCGCTCTCGCCCTCTCCGCAAATCGGGTTCCTTCATCTCCGGGGACCATCAGTTCCCGCCCCCACCCTCCCACACACACCGCGCAATCGGCGAGCCATCGATACGCTTTCATTAGACGTTGCGGGAGAACGACGACTCGGCAAAAAAAAAAGAAAGAAAAAAGGGTGAATTCTTTCAGTTGACAAATTAACCGCCGGCGAAAATAAATCACGCGCCGGTTCGGAGAAACGCGGTGCCGTTTAATTGAGGGATGAAAATGGCTGCAATGTCGCCGGGTCTGGATTTTTTTTTTTTTTACGAAGGCACAGCGGCGGCGGCGGCGTTGGTGGATCTGACAAGCGTGCGTTCGGCGCACACATTGCCGTCTGGGGATTTGACGGCTCGGTAAGTCTGTATTAAAGCGCTTTAATGTGCGAGATAATGTATGCGGAGGCACGAGGAGATGAAGATGGATTTCGGGAGGGGGGGCAAGAGGGGGGGGGGGGGGCGGGGGCGTCTCGCGCCAAATATGCTTTTCTGCAAAAAAAAAAATGAAACAAAAATTTGCGTACATTTGTCACCCTTTATGGAGATGAGTGGCAAACGAGCCGCCCCGCTGCCGGCTGGCAAGTGCTGAGTAAGGAGACGGCAGCGGGGAACATTCAATTCTTATTTACATCTCCACATAAATCCGAGTGCGGGGGGCGCGGAGGGGAGAGGAGCCAGAACCAACCGATGGAATCATCCCCCATGGGGGGGGGGGGCACAGGGGCGGACTGACAACTCATGGGGCCCCCGGGCCAATAGGAGATTATGGGGGCCCCCCGGGCCAATAGGAGATTATGGGGGCCCCCCGGGCCAATAGGAGATTATGGGGGCCCCCCGGGCCAATAGGAGATTATGGGGTCCCCCGGGCCAATAGGAGATTATTGGGGGCCCCCCCGGTCAATAGGAGATTATGGGGGGCCCCCCCGGTCAATAGGAGATTATGGGGCCACACAGTATATTGACTGTGTTTGACCTGCGTTAAATCACGCAGGTAACGATCAGCCTGTACTGGTCATAGGCAATAAACCTAGTGGGGCGCGGGAGGAGCCCACCATACTTAGGGGCGCGGGAGGAGCCCACCATACTTAGGGGCGCGGGAGGAGCCCACCATACTTAGGGGCGCGGGAGGAGCCCACCATACTTAGGGGCGCGGGAGGAGCCTGCGATACCTATGGGCGCAAGAGGAGCCGGCGATACCTATGGGCGCAAGAGGAGCCTGCGATACCTATGGGCGCAAGAGGAGCCTGCGATACCTATGGGCGCAAGAGGAGCCTGCGATACCTATGGGCGCAAGAGGAGCCGGCAATACCTATGGGCGCAGGAGGAGCCGGCGATACCTATGGGCGCGGGAGGAGCCTGCGATACCTATGGGCGCGGGAGGAGCCTGCGATACCTATGGGCGCGGGAGGAGCCGGCGATACCTATGGGCGCGGGAGGGGCCTGCGATACCTATGGGCGCAAGAGGAGCCTGCGATACCTATGGGCGCGGGAGGAGCCTGCGATACCTATGGGCGCGGGAGGAGCCTGCGATACCTATGGGCGCAAGAGGAGCCTGCGATACCTATGGGCGCAAGAGGAGCCTGCGATACCTATGGGCGCAAGAGGAGCCGGCGATACCTATGGGCGCAGGAGGAGCCGGCGATACCTATGGGCGCGGGAGGAGCCTGCGATACCTATGGGCGCGGGAGGAGCCTGCGATACCTATGGGCGCGGGAGGAGCCGGCGATACCTATGGGCGCGGGAGGGGCCTGCGATACCTATGGGCGCAAGAGGAGCCTGCGATACCTATGGGCGCGGGAGGAGCCTGCGATACCTATGGGCGCGGGAGGAGCCTGCGATACCTATGGGCGCGGGAGGAGCCTGCGATACCTATGGGCGCGGGAGGAGCCTGCGATACCTATGGGCGCGGGAGGGGCCTGCGATACCTATGGGCGCGGGAGGAGCCTGCGATACCTATGGGCGCGGGAGGAGCCTGCGATACCTATGGGCGCGGGAGGGGCCTGCGATACATGTAACATAAAATGTGGAAGAAGTGAAGCGCTGTGAGTACTTTCCGGGCAGATTTTAGTTCTATAGAAAGGAAACGCACTTACCGAGCTCCACATCCTGGTCATCGGTCAGGACGAGGATGATATTGGGGCGAATGTTGCGCCGGTCCCTCTGGAACCTCCCCTTCAGGCGCTGCTTGGACAGGGTGGGGAAAGTGCCATCGATGCTCTCGGAGAGAACGACCACCAACATCCCGAGGAGGAGGAGCGCCGCCCGGGTCGCCATGGTGCGCGGCTCCCGCGTCTCGTCTCTACAGCGCAGCCGATGCCTGGAGCTCGCAGATCCTGGGGGAGGAAACACACGAGGGGTTAAACCTGACGTGACAAAGACAGGAAAAAAAAAAAAAACACAACCACAGAAGAAGAGCGATCTTCCGTCCGATCGCACCGAGGGCAACGCCCAGAACACAACACAGAACAAACACATCTGTCTGCAACCGCAGGAGGAAGAAACATTGTTACTATGATACAGGGGGAAAAACACTGGCATCTGTTGTGAGGCATTCAATGGCCACCTCCTTCTGAAAATTCTCATTGCTTGGCTGTGTCCGGCTTTGATAAGCATGCAGCCAGTGAAAGTCAGGACACCTCATCATTGTACCAAAGAATCAGCCAGGAGCTTGGCATTTCCTATGACATAACAGGTGGTTTACCAATTCTGCTACAGGTAGTGAGCCCCACAAATGAAAAAAAAAAGCAGTATAGTCGCCAGCCACACATCAGGCAGTATAGTCGCCACCCACACATCAGGCAGTATAGTCGCCACCCACACATCAGGCAGTATAGTCGCCACCCACACATCAGGCAGTATAGTCGCCATCCACACATCAGGCAGTATAGTCGCCATCCACACATCAGGCAGTATAGTCGCCATCCACACATCAGGCAGTATAGTCGCCATCCACACATCAGGCAGTATAGTCGCCACCCACACATCAGGCAGTATAGTCGCCACCCACACATCAGGCAGTATAGTCGCCATCCACACATCAGGCAGTATAGTCGCCAACCACACATCAGGCAGTATAGTTGCCATCCACACATCAGGCAGTATAGTCGCCATCCACACATCAGGCAGTATAGTCGCCATCCACACATCAGGCAGTATAGCCGCCATCCACACATCAGGCAGTATAGTCGCCATCCACACATCAGGCAGTATAGTCGCCATCCACACATCAGGTAGTATAGTCGCCAGCCACACATCAGGCAGTATAGTCGCCATCCACACATCAAGCAGTATAGTCGCCATCCACACATCAGGCAGTATAGTCGCCATCCACACATCAAGCAGTATAGTCGCCATCCACACATCAGGCAGTATAGTCGGCATCCACATACCAGGCAGTATAGTCGGCATCCCCACAAATCAGGCAGTATAGTCGGCATCCCCACATACCAGGCAGTATAGTCGGCATCCCCACATACCAGGCAGTATAGTCGGCATCCCCACAAATCAGGCAGTATAGTCGGCATCCCCACATACCAGGCAGTATAGTCGGCATCCACATACCAGGCAGTATAGTCGGCATCCACATACCAGGCAGTATAGTCGGCATCCACATATCAAGCTTTATAGTCGCCCTCTAGCAAGCTGTATTGTCGCCTCCTTCTATTGGTTATCTGCATATCACGATGTATAGTTGCCCTCTAGTGGTACAGTCGCCCTCTAGTGGTAATCTGCATATCAAGCTGTATAGTCGCCTCCTCCTAGTGTTCATCTGCATATCACGCTTTAGTCTCCCTCTAGTGGTCATCCGCATATCAAGCTGTGTAGTCGCCCTCTAGCAAGCTGTATAGTCTCCTCCTTCTGCCCTCTAGTGGTCTAGTCACCCTCTAGTGGTCATCCACATATCACGCTGTATAGTCGCTAGTGGTCATCCGCATATCAAGCTGTATAGTCGCCCTCTAGTGGTCATCCCACATAACACGCTGTATAGTCGCCCTCTAGTGGTCATCCACATAACACGCTGTATAGTCGCCCTCTAGTGGTCATCCACATAACACGCTGTATAGTCGCCCTTAAGTGGTCAGCCGCATATCAAGCTGTATAGTCGCCCTCCAGTGGTCATCTGCATATCAAGCTGTATAGTCGCCCTCTAGTGGTCATCTGCATATCAAGCTGTATAGTCGCCCTCTAGTGGTCATCTGCATATCAAGCTGTATAGTCGCCTCCTTCTAGTGGTCATCTCCATATCAAGCAGTATAGTCGCCCTCTAGCAAGCTGTATAGTCTCCGCCTCCTAGTGGTCATCTCCATATCAAGCAGTATAGTCGCCCTCTAGCAAGCTGTATAGTCGCCTCCTTCTAGTGGTCATCTCCATATCAAGCAGTATAGTCGCCCTCTAGCAAGCTGTATAGTCGCCTCCTTCTAGTGGTCATCTCCATATCAAGCAGTATAGTCGCCCTCTAGCGGTCATCCGCATATCATGCTGTATAGTCGCCCTCTAGTGGTCATCCACATATCACGCTGTATAGTCGCTAGTGGTCATCCGCATATCAAGCTGTATAGTCGCCCTCTAGTGGTCATCCACATAACACGCTGTATAGTCGCCCTCTAGTGGTCAGCCGCATATCAAGCTGTATAGTCGCCCTCTAGTGAGCATCTGCATATCAAGCTGTATAGTCGCCTCCTTCTAGTGGTCATCTCCATATCAAGCAGTATAGTCGCCCTCTAGCAAGCTGTATAGTCGCCTCCTAGTGGTCATCTCCATATCAAGCAGTATAGTCGCCTCCTTCTAGTGGTAATCTGCATATCCCGCTGTATAATTGCCCGCTAGTGGTAGCAAAGGGAAATCCAAATTTACCAGAAAGGGAAGGGGGTTATCTTCTAATGGGGACACGTATTCTGGTAACAAACGTCCATCTTGTAGAGACTTCTTGTTACATTTCTGGGACAGGAAATGAAGGGGAAACCAAATGTTACAGTTGTCACCAAAACCAGAAAGGAAAGGCTAATCCTCCAATGGGGACACCTATTCCAGTGACGGCTATCCCGCATCTTGTGGAGACTTCCCTCACTTCCTGTTTAGTCTGTGGGGCAGGAAGTGAAGGGAAATCCAAACTCAACAGTTGCCACCACAACAGTTACAGTTACAGCAACAACTGCCCCTCATCTTGTAGAGGCTTCCTGTTGTGTCTCTGGGACAGGAAGTGAAGGGAAATCCAAATTTAACAGAGAGGAGTAATCTTCCCGAAGGGGAGGAGCCCTGTTCCAGTGACAACTGTGGAGACTTCCTGTTTAGTCTTTGTGACAGGAAGTGAATGGAGATTCAATAGGACATAAAAAAAAAAACAAGACGGGTTTCAGGGGATTTATTATTTTGAGCGCCATCCAAACCGAAGAAATAAAGTTTGGCGCTTGGCTCCGCTCCGCTATAAATCTCCTCCTCAGACGCTCTGTCCGCCTTCGGGAGAGTCGGCAGAGGACGGAGCGCAAAACCGTGCGTCTTCCTGAGCGATGAACTGTCTGCGGCCGGACGCGGCTCCCTCTCCATCTATAAGGCGATCGTTCATCGCTCGCAGGAGAGCGCCATGATGGAGGAGCTTAAGACACATAATAAACTCCACCCGGGGGGGGGAGCGCGGGGGAGATTTATAGTCCGTCGGGTGGGCAGGCAGCGCATTTTCATGGACAGATACAGATGACGCGGAACCTTTCATACATCGCCGTCAGCGGGAAAACCCATCAGTGCGGTGATTGAGCGCCGGAGGATCGGAGCTGTTACTTCGCAGCGCGGCGCATACAAGTGTCTCCGCGAGAAAGTAATGGGAGAAAGGAGAGCGATTTTTATACACAATTTATCTGAGGTGACGATACGTTCATTATGACCCCCCCCCCTCCCCCTCCCCCTCCCCCATCACATCTGCTGATTATAAAGCCGGGGACACAAAGATTTCATTTTGCAACATAAATGTAACAAAAATGTAACAATTCCTTCCAATCATTAGAAGCCCCCGCCCCGACCCGTGCAGGAGACCCACCCCAACCCATAGAGCGCAGGAGCCACCGCCCCCGACCCGTACAGCGCAGGAGCCACCGCCCTCGACGCGTAGAACGCAGAAGCCTCCCCCCCGACCCGTAGAGCGCAGAAGCCTCCGCCTCGACCCGTAGAGCGCAGAAGCCTCCGCCCCGACCCGTAGAGCGCAGAAGCCTCCGCCCCCAACCCGTACAGCGCAGAAGCCTCCGCCCCCAACCCGTAGAGCGCAGAAGCCTCCGCCCCCAACCCGTAGAGCGCAGAAGCCTCCGCCCCCAACCCGTAGAGCGCAGAAGCCTCCGCCCCCAACCCGTAGAGCGCAGAAGCCTCCGCCCCCAACCCGTAGAGCGCAGAAGCCTCCGCCCCCAACCCGTAGAGCGCAGAAGCCTCCGCCCCCAACCCGTAGAGCGCAGAAGCCTCCGCCCCCAACCCGTAGAGCGCAGAAGCCTCCGCCCCCAACCCGTAGAGCGCAGAAGCCTCCGCCCCCGACCCGTACAGCGCAGAAGCCACCGCCCCCGACCCGTACAGCGCAGAAGCCTCCGCCCCGACCCATAGAGCGCAGAAGCCTCCGCCCCCGACCCGTACAGCGCAGAAGCCACCGCCCCCGACCCGTACAGCGCAGAAGCCTCCGCCCCCGACCCGTACAGCGCAGAAGCCTCCGCCCCCGACCCATAGAGCGCAGAAGCCGCCGCCCGACCCGTAGAGCGCAGAAGCCTCCGCCCCGACCCCTAGACCGCAGAAGCCTCCGCCCCGACCCGTAGAGCGCAGAAGCCTCCACCCCGACCCCTAGATCGCAGAAGCCTCCACCCCGACCCCTAGATCGCAGAAGCCTCCGCCCCGACCCCTAGATCGCAGAAGCCTCCGCCCCGACCCCTAGATCGCAGAAGCCTCCGCCCCGACCCCTAGATCGCAGAAGCCTCCGCCCCGACCCCTAGATCGCAGAAGCCTCCGCCCCGACCCGTAGATCGCAGAAGCCACCGCCCCCGACCCGTACAGCGCAGAAGCCACCGCCCCCGACCCGTACAGCGCAGAAGCCACCGCCCCCGACCCGTACAGCGCAGAAGCCACCGCCCCCGACCCGTACAGCGCAGAAGCCACCGCCCCCGACCCGTACAGCGCAGAAGCCACCGCCCCCGACCCGTACAGCGCAGAAGCCACCGCCCCCGACCCGTACAGCGCAGAAGCCACCGCCCCGACCCGTACAGCGCAGAAGCCACCGCCCCCGACCCGTACAGCGCAGAAGCCACCGCCCCCGACCCGTACAGCGCAGAAGCCACCGCCCCCGACCCGTACAGCGCAGAAGCCACCGCCCCCGACCCGTACAGCGCAGAAGCCACCGCTCCCGACCCGTACAGCGCAGAAGCCACCGCCCCCGACCCGTACAGCGCAGAAGCCACCGCCCCCGACCCGTAGATCGCAGAAGCCACCGCCCCCGGCCCATAGAGCGCAGAAGCCTCTGCCCTGTTCACTCACTGGCCACTTTATTAGGTACACCTGTTCAATTGTTTGGCAACACAAATTGATAATCAGCCAATCACATGGCAGCAACTCAATGCATTTAGGCATCTAGACGTGGTGAAGACGACTTGAAGTTCAAACCGAGCATCAGAATGGGGAAGAAAGGGAATTGAGGTGACTTTGAACATATCATGTTTGTTGGTGGCAGACGGGCTGGTCTGAGTATTTCTGGGATTTTCACACACAACCATCTCTCAGCTTTACAGAGAATGGTGGGGAAAAGAGAAAATATCCAGTGAGCGGCGGTTGGGTGGAGGAAAATGCCTTGTTGAGGTCAGAGGAGAATGGGCAGACTGGTTGGAGATGATAGAAGGGCAACAAGAACTCAAGTAACCCCTCGTTACAAAGGGGGTCCAACCCTCTACTAGCAAGGGGGACCTGATAAAGGGGGTCCAACCCGGTACTAGCCAGGGGGACCTAATAAAGGGGGTCCAACCCGCTACTAGCAAGGGGGACCTAATAAAGGGGGTCCAACCCGCTACTAGCAAGGGGGGTCAGAACCCGGTACTAGCAAGTGGGACCCTAATAAAGGGGGTCCAACCCTCTACTAGCAAGGGGGACCTGATAAAGGGGGTCCAACCCGCTACTAGCAAGGGGGACCTAATAAAGGGGGTCCAACCCGCTACTAGCAAGGGGGGTCAGAACCCGGTACTAGCAAGGGGACCTAATAAAGGGGGTCCAACCCTCTATAAAGGGGTCCAACCCGCTACTAGCAAGGGGGGTCAGAACCCGGTACTAGCAAGTGGGACCCTACCCGCTATAAAGGGGGACCTAATAAAGGGGGTCCAACCCTCTACTAGCAAGGGGGACCTAAGAAAGGGGGTCCAACCCGCTACTAGCCAGGGGGACCTAATAAAAGGGGTCCAACCCGCTACTAGCCAGGGGGACCTAATAAAGGGTGTCCAACCCGCTACTAACAAGGGGGGTCAGAACCCGGTACTAGCAAGTGGGACCCTAATAAAGGGGGTCCAACCCGCTACTAGCCAGGGGGACCTCATAAAGTGGCCGGTGAGCATGTATCCTCCTGTTGGGGTTGAGGACTTCCCCCCTCCCCCACACGTAGAAGGGTTGTGGTGTACGGCTTGTTCTCCGCTCACAATCCATTCAACGAGAAATAATCCCACCGAGGATCAGCGCTGATCCTTCCCTCTTAATCCATTATTAATTGGCTGTGCTGAGCGTACCCGCCGCGTATCCACCACCCCCCAGGATGGATTATCAAACGCCCATTATTCTGCCCCCCCCCCCCTCCCCCGGTCCCTGAACACGTCATACTCTCGGGTAGCTCTGCCTTTATTGGACATCGAGAGTCTCGAAGGGTGAGAGTTTTACAGATGTCCTCCCCATGCCGGATCTCGAGCCCCGCCTCCCCGAACGCCGCAATTACCGGCACCTATTCACTGGCGGCGACCACCCGCCTGGCGCCACTGAATGGCATTGGTCAACGCAGCTCGCCAACCACCAACTCGCTCTAATTAGCTTGGCTGGCAGAGGCTGCGGAGAAACCTTTTCAGCTTTGATTACAGAAACTTTCCCCAAAACGATCGCGTTCCGCCGCACAGAGAGAGATTCCGGCGAGAGAGCGTAGAGGCGAGACGTCGCCTGCCAGTGTGTGGGAATCGCCAGGGGCTCCAAGAAGACCATAATTTGGCCAGGTGGGGGGGGGGGCAACGGCAATCAGAGAACCTTGTGCCATTGGTTTCTTCCCTGGTAAAGTCGGTGCTTCTACTTTCCTACAACCCCTCCCCCGGTCACTAACGCTCACATTACAGACTTTCAAAATAGAACTAAAAACAAAAAGAAAACAAAAAAAGCCAAAAATAAAAAAATTATTAGTTACTGTTGCATTTTTATCATCTGGAACCAGTCTGCC